>VYZP01027290.1:0-23050 GCA_013400635.1 Hypocryptadius cinnamomeus
CCACCCAGACAGAATTTGGTTCAGTTTTTTCCTTTCCTCTAGAGACCCTGATGTCCTTTCAGCAAGCAGCACTATGCATGAGAAGCACTTGTCTGAAAGGCTCCAATCTAACATGAGCGTTTAGGCTGAGTCCTCTAGGGAAGAGCTCCATAGTAGTTTTGACAATTTCCATAAAAACTTCTGAGTGTCACATTTTGAGTGAACTTTGTCTCAAAATATCATTTTGGTAGGATTCAGTCTAATTCAGTCTGGACAAAGTTCAGACAGAGGGTGAAGGAAATAAACTCAATGTGCTGAGAGGAAAATCATCAACATTTCCTAGGTGGCATTACAGGACAGCACTAGCAGGCAGCAGAGATATTTACCTTAGGCAAAATGAAACTGTTTGCCTAGCCCTAGAGAAATTCAAACACAGAGCAACAGGGTAACCAGTAAGAAGGAATTTGTACCTGCTGAGATGCTGTTGAAGTCACTATTTTTAAAATTTCCTCTAGAATGCAACCTCTCTGTAAGACAGTTAAAGGCTGCTGAGGTGATATGATCTCACATAACTCCAGACTTTAACATGAGTTTAATTTGGGGGCCTTCATCATCTGTTTTAGATATTTCCTTCAGAATTAGGGGAATTGCTCACTTTTCTCCTTTGACCACAGAGGGTTGGACAACAAGCACTAATACAGAAGGCTGTTGTCAGCTGAACTCCCCTTCAGCTGCCAAGGGACAGTTTTTAACCTAGAACTATCTTTTCAAACAAAACAAACACTGCAGCTAAGAGGAATCAAACTTCAACCAGCTGAGCTAATCCATTCTCTTTCTTCTTTTTGCCAAGGATGAATTTAAGAGGTAATCAGTTTCCAAGTCAGGAGTAGAAAAGAGCTGTGAAACAACACAAAGAAGAAAAGGGAAAAGGAGAAAGCACTTGAAACTGTGCAGAGAGAGATTTGTCCCAGTGTTGATACTGAAGGTACCACAATGGTTCAGCTCCAGCAGAATAAGTGTTGTACGGATGAGGGAGAAGATAGCCAAAGTAAAGCTACCCAGGAAAAGGTGAAACATGGAAGCTGTCAACAGATTTATTAACTGTATTAACTTTTGGGATCCAAAACACATACTTGAGCTAAATATTTAGGTGCTTTTAATGATCAGTGTAGGAAGTACAAAAAAGAATCTTTTACATTACAGGATATGAAGGACCAGGAGGACTACAAAAAGGACAAATTGCCTAAAGAGGAGATACAGAGAAAGTGGAAAAAAATATAAGAGGAATAGGAACTTGCCTGAAGCTGACAGCCAGTAGGCTAAGTCTCCTAAAATGGAAAGAGCATTACTTGAGCTCCATGAAACTTCACTTTACATAAAGTGCTTAATTGAGACTTATTAAATACCAATAAAACACTAATTTTTTTGTCAAAACAAATTTGAAAAAAAAATCTTTCTGGGAAAAGTATTTATATTCCTATATTGTGGTTCTAATGTCTGCATCTTTTTTGCAACTGCATTAAAAAAAAAAGCCATAAGAACACATTCCTTGAATGCAAAAGGGTTTAGATTTATTAAGAATGTAAAGATATCTATTCCAACCCTTGTGTCTATAGACTAAAATCCAGTGGCCTGGATTCAAATTGAATAGAATGACTGCACTTCCCATCAGGTTCAGTGAGGGTAATACAAAAGTCAGAATAAAGATTTATTGAAAAATCGCCCTATGGTTTTGTCTCCCATGACATTTAAGGCAGTCAGTGTTATTTTCTCCTTGTCTGCTGAATTTTGGCAGCTGTACCAAAGGTGTCTGCACTAACTGGGACAACCTCAAATGAAGGTGCCTTAGAAACTCCTGTGACTACTGCCCAGGCCTGTGTCCAGCAGCTGGGACTAAAGAGGAGTGAGACAGGCAGCTCAAAGGGAGACACCCAGCCAAGTGCAGGACTTGGGTAGGGACAGGGTGGTGTAGGCGAGGGTCTGTCTGAACTTACTCAGAAACCTGCCTTTGATGGGTGGTTATATCAGGTTCCTCAAGAAGCCTTGTTGAAGTCCTGTTTATAAACCACAAAAGGATTGAACAGACCAGAAAAGCTGAGATGATTTCCATCTGTTCGGCCCCTCTGTGATCTTTATGTACCACAGAAAGAAACCAGTGAAAGAGAAGGACAGGGAAGCAAAGTGGGGGTGAGAAATAGCAGAGAGTGAAGAGCCGAGAAACTAAGAAAAATTTCAGCCCAGTGTTTACATTTGGCAAAACAGTGAAAGAAGGGCTGAAGTGGATCTGTCTCTGTCTCTCTAACACAATCTTGTTACTGTGTTCTGGATTCCTGGTTTTGACACCACCCTTCACCTTGCATTATCTTTGGTTAACAACCCCCAGCCACAGTTCTCCTGATCCCAAGTTTAACAACCCTCTGGGGTTACGTGGGATTAGCACAGCTTGGTGAGACTGAGCGGGGCTGCTTGTTCAGTTTACGTCAACTCTCTGTCCTAAGGGTATTCTTCATCAGAGCATCTCATTTTCCATAAACTGTTCTTTTAAATGCTTGAGTGATCACTCGAAGTTGGTCATATGACCAGTCATGCACAACAGCTACGCCAAAAGTCCAGGGAACAGAGCACTCATTCTCTGAGTTCTTTGTACAATAGATATCGTTATAAATAGACATGTGCTATTTCACAGCCAGGGTGGGCTTTTTACTTGCTAATCAGGGATGGACTCTCTACGGGTGAAAATAGCAGCAAGAGGGATTTATCCAAAAGTCCTTGGACATTTGCAGTGCACACTTTTAATCTTGACCCAGTTATGTCTGTTTCCTCCATTGATCGTCAAAGGCATTTAAACACTTAGCTCAAGTTCTCATTTTAGATACCAAAGGTTAATAAGCTCAAAAAGCCACTGCCTAAAATTTTACAGCTGATCAGGATGCATAAACAGCACTATAGAATAACTGCTGATAATGGACCCAGCCCTGCTTCTGTATTTTCAGACCTCCTGTTCTCCTTCTGGAAACCCAAAGAAATCTGTTCCCTCATCAGCTCTGCCCCCAGTGCCAGTGATGACAGCAAATTCCAAAACCAGCCTTTATCCCTTTAACAGTCCCTCAATGCAAACCAAGCTCAAGTTGCACTGTTTGACTGCTGAGACACTGGATTAAAAGTGAAATTGTGGGGATAAATTAGTTGTGACATTTGACTAGGATTAGATGCCCAGAATCTGAATAGAGAATTTGTGGACCATGAAAGTGATACCCTGATGAGGTAAGAAAGGACTTCTGGGTTGCTTATGGCTGTTTCTCCTCTTGCAGCAGAAACTCAGTCAAATTTCTTCAGACTCCTACTGTTTTTTTAATGATCATAAATACTTTCTAGCAGTAACCATGCCATTTTTTTCTCCCTGAGACTTCATCTGGGAACTGGAAGTACATCCTGTTTCTTCTTATCTAATTTATTATTTTTCTGGAGTATCTTAAGCATCGGTAGAGCCTACATGGATTTGGATGAGTAGGTGTGTAGGGACTGGAGGAAAGTTTTCAGGACGCATATGTTTTTTGCAGTTCCTTTGACTGGCACTTGCTGGAAATCTGGGTTCTTCACTGTGTGCATACACTGAGCAAAAAGAACTGGGATGTACAACAGGAAATTTTCATGCAATTAAAACACATACACAGATTACCGAGAAAATTGAAAATTAAAATTCCCCAGGGTATGGTATTGGGAAGACTGTCAGAGTGAATATAGCTTTGAGGAGCAGCAAAGATGCTCTCCAAGGAGAAATCACATAAAACAGTTGAGCATGAAAAGCATTCACAAGGGCATCCCTGATCACGACAGCCATTGCACAGGAGATGGATCAAATCCATATTATAACTGAAATAAAACCTGCAGAGGGAGCTCAGAATTTCCTCAGCATAGGAGGATTTTCCCCAAGGAGGAATTTTGCATAAACAGCCTTTGTAGAGGAGGTGGAGATGTTACCCAAGACAGCATGAACAAATTCACCTGAGAGATGCTGTATAAATATTTGAAATGTGAGAAAAGCTTAACACAAGAACTGTCTCAGACATAAGGAATATGCCAGGCTCCCTTGGCTGGGCAGCAGGCAAAAACACAGACCTGTGGTGAAATAAAACAAGGATCCATGCAGGAGAAACACAGATCAATGACCTGTGAGAGATGAAAAGCCATCCAAAATCTGTCCTTGCTAAATCACAGACCCCATACTGAGGTGATGAACACCGAACCTTTCTGATGGAGACTGTTTTGTTGGAAACAGAGAACCCACACAGAAGAGAGATTTGGGAAACCAATCATATGGGAGACCCCTATTCGCTGTGGGAGTCCTTGCAGAAGAGAGGCCAGATTGAACCCAAAGAAACCGTCCTTTGCTCCTGCACCAGGAGTGAGATGTACAAGTTCACATCTAGGCACCTGAGGAGGCTTCCTGAGCACTTTGCAGTTGGCAGAACAGGGACTGAGGAGATAAGAGAAGGATGAGAAGCAAGATGGGCACTGACTAGTGTTGTGACACCAGGAGAAAAGAGGCAAGGGGCTTGAATCTGTGTTTTATCTCATCCTGGATGACTGCTGGAATAAGGAATCCAAGGGAAAGTAGCCACAGCCACATGGAGGCATGCTGGAGAGAGCATCCGGGTGATGAATTGTGCCACATCCACTTGGCAGCCAGTCACTAGTGGTGTCCCCCAGGGATCAGTGTCGGGCCCACTCCTGTTTAATACCTTTATTGATGATCTGGTTGAGGGGATTGATCCATCATCAGTAAATTTGCAGATGATACCAAGCTGGAAGCAAGTGTCAATCTGCTGGAGGATAGGAGGGCTCAGCAAAGAGACCTGGACAGGCTGGATTGATGGGCTGAATCCAACAATATGAGGTTTAACAAGTCCAGGTGCAGGGTCCTACACTTTGGCTGCAACAGCCCCATGCAGCACTACAGGTTGGGGACAAGAGTGACTGGACAGTGAAAAGGACCTGGTAGACAGCAGTTGAACATGAGCCAGCATTGTGCCTTGGTGGCCGAGAAGGCCAATGGCATCCTGGCTGTATCAGGAATGGTGTGGTCAGCAGGAGCGGGGAGATCATTCTTCCCCTGTACTCATCACTGGTCAGGCCACACCTTGAGTGCTGTGTCCAGTTCTGGCCCCCCAGTTTGGGAAGGACGTTGAGACGCTTGAGCGTGTCCAGAGGAGGCAACGAGGCTGGTGAGGGGCCTGGAACACAAGCCCTGTGAGGAATGACTGAGGGAGCTGGGGCTGTTTAGAATGAAAAAAAGGAGGCTCAGGGGAGACCTTATCACTCTCTACAGCTACCTGAAGGGTGGCGGTACTCAGGTGCAGGTCAGCCTCTTCTCCCAGGCAACAGCGACAAGACACAGCCTCAAGCTGCACCAGGGGAAGATTAGACTGGACATTAGGAAAATGTTCTTCACAAAAGGCGTGATTGGGCATTGGAATGGGTTGCCCAGGGAGGTGGTGGAGTCACCCTCACTGGAGGTGTTTAAAAAAGACTGGATGTGGCAGTCAGTGCCATAGTTTAATTGATCAGGTGGTGTTAGGTCATAGGCTGAACTTGATGATCTCCAAGGTCATTTCCAGCATAGTTAATTCTGTGATTCTGTGATTTATTTTGCCCAGTGGTTGTTTCTGGAAAAGAGGGGTGAGCAGGGAAATGCAGACTGTTTTACAGAGGTGGGAGAACACTGCCTTAGTAATGCAAAGAGTTTTAAATGCTACATTCTTATTTTGTTTCAACTTTTTTCATATCCTGCTCCTGGGAATTTCTAAAAATTGCTTCTTTGAAAATTGTATGTCTTGCATGCAGTACATTTTCACTTTCACAGGACGCATTTAAATAGTCCCTGTCCTGTGCTAGAGCAAAGGGTTAATACTCCAATATATTCCAGTACCACAATAACTACAGCCCTTGTGAAGTCTAGCAGCTGTTCCTATTGCAATGAATTAATTTAATTAAGGAAAATTAATTAATCAATAAGTAATCTGACTTGCAATCTGCCCCTTGATAAGCATTTTATATTGAGATTCAAGTCATCAGGACTACCTCTAGCATAGTTTTTAAAACCTGATAAAATGTCTCCTGACTGAAGTTTTCTGGAGAAGCAAGGTGACTCCCAGGAGAGGGGGCATGGTTCTGCTGGGCAGTCACCTGCTGGGAGTGGATGCTGACACAGGCAGAGCAGCCTGATCACAACTGTTGCCTCTTCACAATGAGGAAAATGTGGGTTTCTCTGGCAGACAGTGAGATACAGGAATTTGTTCTGAGACTTTCAGAAAATGGTAGAGAAAATGGTACATCAGACTGAGGAGTCTCCTGGACCAGCATTTTTTTAGAAACAAGAAATCAAAGCCAGACCCTGGACTGGCAGGAGCCAGAAAGTCTCAGCCAATGGTGTCTGCCACAAGTGTGGTGAAGTCATGGAAGAAAAACTTTCTGTAAACACCAGTGAAGGAGACACAGATACACATTAAGTCATGGCAAGCATTGTGTTCATGACATTAAAGGTCAAAGGGAAGAAGGAGACAGCTACAGTAAATAAAATCTGATTTAACAATGTGTTTCATTGCAGCTTCCTTTAGTTTCAAAATATTCCCGTGTACTGTTCAAATCTGTGTACACATATGTATATA
This sequence comes from Hypocryptadius cinnamomeus, assembly GCA_013400635.1. Classification (NCBI taxonomy): domain Eukaryota; kingdom Metazoa; phylum Chordata; class Aves; order Passeriformes; family Zosteropidae; genus Hypocryptadius; species Hypocryptadius cinnamomeus. The sequence continues at coordinate 6,648 of VYZP01027290.1, forward strand.
TCTATGCATAAATATATGCATATATATGCATATATAGATAGATAGATATAGACATATATATATATATATGATTTCTGTCCAAGGTGAAAACCTAATATCAGAAAGGTATAAGCATGCATTTCTCATGGAAGTTTAGTTTTGTTATGCAAAGGGGCAGTTCTCTGTTCTCACAACAAAAGAACATCCCATTGCTTCAAAAGCAATGGCAGATGGGTTTTGATTAAAAAACTACAGCACTCTATCTCCTGCTATCATAGAATACTTTCACTTATGTTCCCAAAGAGTGCTGATGGTGCACCCCTTATCTTCAGAGGTAATAAGCTACATCTTGTGTCTGATACAAAGAAGGCCATATGCTGTTTCCAGCAGGTCATTCTCCTTTAGAGTAAAAAGTGCACTTATTATTAAAAACAAAACCAAACAAAAATCCAAAACACAAACAAAACAAAATAAAGGGAAAAAATGACACAAAACCCACAGCTAAAGAAATTTATTAAATTCAATGACTGGGAATTTTCCACCAAAAACTCCACAAATCCTGCAGAACAACTCCCCCTCCTCAGTAGCTCTGTGTGTTCAGTGTGTGAAGGATTCAGAGGCACCATACAAGTTGGCTACTTGTCAGTCTGTCAGCTACAACAGCCCAAATGAAGAAGTGTTTTGTTTCAAGTTTCTAAGAATTTAGACCTACACATAGTCCTGAAGGCATGGATGCAAAGGGTATACATGGAAACAAGCTGAGGGGGGGCGTCCATTTATATTTTTGCCTTGCTTGTAGATGTAAGAATTTCTTTGTCATCCTTTTAAATGCTTTACTAGAAAGAAGTCAGGACTACCTTTCAGGATGGTATCTCCTGCAAACTGAGGGGGGCAGCTCACCCTTCAAGGTCTTGTGAAAAGGGAAGACTTACAGTTCAAAACTTGTTTTTTACCTATATCTAAGCAAAATACATTTACAAAACAAACACGGTATGCTTAACAATAGTATTCACATTCAAAGCCCACTATTCCAAATAGGCCTGAAGGCTCTCAAGAATTTTACTTTTCACATAGTCCAGAGAAAGGGTGTTGGCATTTGGTTTGGGGCTTTTTTTTCCTGATTTTCCCCTGAAGTTACTCAAACTTCATGAACATTTGTGCTATCAAAAAAGAAAAAAAATTAAAGAGTTAAGCAATTATATACCCAATGTGACTGCTGCCTGAAGTGCAGCACTAAAAGCATTACTCATAACAAAAACCTATTCCAAAAGCATTTACCCACTCCAAGTGAATCACAGAAAGTTTCTACGATTCAGCAATTAGAAAAATAAGCCTGTAAGCAGAACATGAACCCCAAGGCCTGGGGCAGCATATTAAAACCAAAGCATTTATACACCATACAGGCAGTTATAAAAATTAGGTAGGCTTGTTTCCAGGTCTGTAGAAGCAGCCACCTTTCTGTCAGAAGGTTGTATTTTAAGATGCAGAGAAATCGATCTGCTTAAAGCTGTGGTTTTTATTGCTTGTAATGGGATACTGAGGCCCAAGTCCTATTTGTATCTCAAGAAAAAATATCACATTCTTGCAATTAAGATGAGCCAAATATTTTCTGTTCCTAAGAGGACTGCACTGTTCCAGCGCTGGTATATTTATGGCATGCATCAAGAAAAACATTTTTCTTTGTAAAACAAAACCATCAATTTTCCTGCTAATAGCAAATGAATGACTAAAGCCCCATGTACTTCAAGGTGCTCTTCTGAGTCCTGTGGGGCTGTACTGAGTGCAGACTGGTCTGCTACCATGAGGAACAAACCCTTTATGATTTTTAATGGGATATTAAAAAGGGATTTCAAGAAAGAGAGGGAAAAAGGTCATAAACAGCGACAAATGACACTTTCCCTGCAGAAATTTATCTCAGTCATCTCTGGAGATTTTCCATGTGCTCCAAAGCAATAGACAAAGGAATAGTTCTTTCCTCTTCCTGGTATTAATGCGAATTTAAATCTTTAAAGTTTTTGCCTTCCAATTGCTTACTTTTAAACTTGACATGTCTAGGTGTGGGTGAAACAACATCTGCTCTGTTTTCCAGAGACAAAAATTCCCTGGACTCCTGACTTAGTGAAAATGAATATAGAAAGAAGATCTGAAATATGGCATTTACTGTACATATTACTGTTTAAAGGACTTGGATTTTGAAATACATATTTTGGTCCTCTACTGAAAGAAATTTATACTTTTTGTCTGCCAAAAATAAACATAACTAATCCTATATCATGTCAGTATAAGTATAAAGGAGATCTATAAAATATATTGGAGAAAAATAGGCAATTTTTAGATGATAAAGTTATCTGCTTTTCTTATTGCTGTATTTTTAAAATATATTTTATAAAACATTTTATCCTTTACAGTATAATTCCCCTTCATTTTCCATTTTACAGAATTTTCTTTCACTGTGATGGAGCAGATGATAATGTGAGGAATAGACCATCTTGCTTCTCATAGACCTTGTTTAAAGTATACAGACATTTGAAGAATGTATTTTGCTCTATCTCAGGAAGTCTGTACTTGTTATCTTGACAAAATATTCACTTTTACTAAAGGAAGAGTTAACAGAGTGCTACTGCATAGACAGAAGATGGTTAATTTATCATTTTGATGGTTAATTTATCATCCAAATCAAGAAAATGGGTATTCTCATGCTAAAGTACCAAATTGTTTCTTTATCTTGCTAGAAACTTGTGTGGCTTCTAGCAAGGTGTGTCAAACCAATATCAACAGTTATTTTAACTAAGTCTAATTCTTGTTAGGAGCACATTCCTATGGAATTTCTTTTTGTCCTTGCTATCAATTTTAAACCTCAAAGGCCATGAAGAACTGACAAAACAATGCCACTGTCCTGCCTTTGTTAATTAAAAAAAAAACAAACCAGGGGAAATGTGACTGGATTATACCAATGAACACAAAAAGGTAATCAAAGTGTAATTATAAATGTCATAGACTTCATCCAAAATATTTATTTTACCAAAAGCAAGCTTTTAAACATGAGTTAGGTTTATTTGTTTGGCATAGTCTAACTGCATGTTTACAGGCAGATCGTTTTAAAGAGGGGTTTATCATTGCTGTTACACAGCATTTATTACACCTAAGGTAACAATAAACAAATGGAGTTGAGGGTCAATATTGCTTACTGTTGTCAACATTTTGCAAATAGGTCTCTGTTTAAAGTGTCCTGTACTATTTATTATATTATCTACTTTACCTACTGTATCAAGTGAACATTCCTCTTTCTGGTCATATTAGTTTAAAAAGTCATGTTGACATTTAAATACTTACATGGCCTTTTACAAGCACAATTCCTGCATCAATTCCTGTAACATACACACAAAGTGCTTGTCACAAGTTTACTACTATAATAATGTTAGTTTTATTATTATTATTATCAGTGTCAGTGTTGCTAACAATAATGTCAGTATCAATACGAATTTATTTTTTATATTGGCATCATTTCAAATCAACCATTCATGGCCATGATCCTCTTTCAGATTATGAAAAAGCAAAGCTCTCATTACAGCTTCCAGCAAGTTTTTTTACTTAATCTTCTAGATAAGGACCTGTGTTTCAACAGCCACAAGGCATTTGGAGACTGTGACACCATCTTATCAACCTTTCTGTCCTCTTCCTCACTTGTCATTTCTCCACCAGAAAAAGATGTGGGCCACATTTCTCAGTATCTGGGAGCAACAGGTGGCAGAGATACCTAGAGAGTCTGTAAACATAAAAAAAATAATTACAATAAACGATAATTACATAAACAAAATAACCATCTGATTGCCACCAATCTCACCTGCCTGAGACTAATGCTGGCATCCATTTGCCTGTGCTTCACTCAGTCCCTACAGACATACACTGACATGCACACTTATGGACATTTATATACATACTTATACATACAAATGCATGTTTATGTACTTGAGAGGGCACATCTTCCTCTACCTGTCCCTCAGCTTCAGAATGCCCTCAGTAGCCACATCCCACCCATGAATAAGCTTTCTGGGTTTAGAACTCATGTAGCAGCAAGCTAAGGGTGGGGGGAAACATGACACATCTGAATCCAAATGCAATTAGGCAAATTTCAGAATTCCTGTACATCACATTTACCAAGGAGCAGAGGTGTGATTAGGTTTAATCAAGAGCTTGCTTTGTTAGATGTATCTTTTTTTTTTTAATTCTGTAATTAACTGCAATGGGGGTGCAGGCTTTGATAAGGGTCTGAGTGATTTATATGCCATTTCCATACACATCCTTTGTATTTTAATTTAATTCAGTTTGTCAGACACCTGGACATCTCCAGTCTCTCTGTGCCCTCTGGCAGCCCCATTCCCAGGGCAAGCACGCAGCAGACATTAAGCACAGAAGAGATCTGAAGCGTTCCTGAACAGCCAGGAAAGATATGAGGGAAAGGCTGTTCAACAAAAACATGCTGGGCATATAAAACTTCACTAGATAATAGGATTATTGTGTAGAAACACCCCACTTCTATCTCTCAGGCTCACAGTAGCTACAAAAAAAAAAAAAAATGGCAATAGTGAGTACAATGTTAGAGTTGCAGCCAGAGTGAAAGAATAACGAATAAGCATGGTGTTAAACTTAAATCAGGCTCCCAGCTGGAGTTTTGCTGTAGTCTGCCAAGCACAACAGGGAAGAAGGCAACAAGGACACCAGTCTGGAGATCAGAGAGGAGGTGTCTGTAAAGAACAAACGATATCCAAATAATATTGTTGGCTGCAGACACTGCACTGATAAGTCAGGCAGCATTGGAAAGAGGAAACTCACAGGAGGAGAAGAGAAAGAAAATGAAGGTGGCAGAGGGATAGAAGAGAACAAAATGGTACAAACGAAAGGTAATGAGAAAAAGATAGAGTTGTAGTGTCCTTCAGCATTTAATGATGCGAAATCAGTGACACATTATAACTATTGATCAATGGGCAAAAAGAAATACAGAGAAGAGAGAGAATGCTGCTGGAAGGGTCAAATGTCTTAAGGGAGAGGATTAAGGTAACTGAGACCTACTTTAGTTTTGCAGGGTCTTGGGACAAATGCTACTAAAGAAATGCCACACTCTCTGTGGCATGACCCACATCTGTGTCCGACCAAGTGGTCATGGACCACTTTATGAACCAGGTCAGAGAGTTGGTGGGAAAAGCAGAGAGAGGTGGGGAACTTTTTCCCTTATGTATTTCTTGGAGGAAAGTATAAGGGGATGTTGCCTCTTACACCATCTCATCCTGACCCACACTGACTTGCTGAGGGGAAAGTAAGACAGGTTCTGAATAAAAATATCCCTACAAGAAAAATAATCACTGAGGATGATACTAACGACAGAGACATTAAGCCCCACATAGCACAGTGAGAAGTGAGAACCAGAGTTTCTGTAGAAGAGCTGGCATAGAGAAAGAAGACTGTAGCCATAGATTTTCCCCCAGAATAGTTTTCTTGCACTACTAGGATGTTTAGATCTACTTCTACTGGGAAAATCCCCATGTTTTTCACAAGCCTTTCACAATTACCTGCCATTCTCTACTCTCCTAGGCTTCTAACACTTAGACATATTTAATTTATTAGCAAAATTCATTTCAATTGCTTCAAAGTAATGAGCAAAGATACACTCCCTTTCTTCATTTAGCTAATTACTGGATAGATCACTGCTGTAGGTACCAGCTTGTAAGTGATGCAGAGAACATGTGCATGCCTTGTCCTTTCATCCTACCCAGTTCAGTCCAGTAGGGCAGACTTCATGCTCTATACCCAACTGAGAACACTGTTTCCCATGTGGATAGGTTTCTCCCAAAGGAAAGGAACCACCTGGGAAAAGCTAGATTTCTTTGGAGAGTGGGAAGGAAAGTTAAATATTTGTGCAGAGAATTGTTAACATGGAGATGTCCTCAGAAGGATTTTCCTAGGTCAAGTTCCCTACAGAGCCTTTCAAAGACACCAGCCTAGGGAGCAGTCAGTCACATGCATCCTAAGTGATTCTGTGGACATCACCGGTCAGCATGTCTTCAGCCCTATTTAGATGGAGCTGGCACATCATAAATCAGGAGCCAAATCACTGGGATGTTGGCTCTCTGAGAGCTTTTCTCAAGCCTTTTCCTATAATCAAGCACTCCAAGGACTGACTTGCTCAGATGCAGAATGACACAGGTTTCCAGAAGTTCAGTCAAACTGAAATTCTCTGGGGTCTTGGCCTATAATAAAAGCTGCCCAGTAAAGTACTGAGTAAGCACATTTTCCTAAGCACTCTGGGTATTGCTCCTTCATCCTGATTCATAAATTATTGATGCCTCCCTGTTTTTCCTGGTGTCTTCTTCACTGGAGTCTTCAGATCTGTGATGTCAAGTAACTCACAACTGACTGTCCCTGACTTTTACAGACATAAGAACTTCCCTGTTTGCTCTTCAAAAGCACCATGCAAACCAAAGACACTGAGGAGGGGCTCATTTCTCTTTTACACTTCCCAAAAATATCAGTGATAAATATATCCTTTATAGCCTGCAATCATGACCAGAAAAGGAGAAGCATTCAAGTCGAAATTGAAAGCATGCAATCTGCCTGTTTTTCAATTTTCATCTTTCTGGAAATTACTAGATACATATAGTTCCATAACTACCACATTGTGAAAAGTTGTGTTAAACAAAAACATTACCTGCTATAATATTAAAAAAAAAATCAATCTGCTCTGTCAGCTGGGTCCACTTCATATGAGACAGTCTCATTTTCTTTTTGGTGGCTGACTTCAGGATCAGCTATCACAGATGCTCCATTTTTACATTCTGTGAAGTCCTCTTCATGAATATTAGTCTTGGGGGAAGAATGCAGTAGAAAAATAAAAAAGCTAGAAAGCTTTCGGCATCATTTGATGGAAATGAAACTATTGTGAAGGTTCAGCAGTTCAGTAAATTGTCACTGCAGAATCTGTGCCTTCTAGGTACATTAAAAAACTGAAGCTCTTTATGCAATCCAGGTCCATAAACCACACAAATTACACCCTGCTATGTTGTATCAAGAACTAGAACTACTCTATGCCACCACCAAGTAGACAAAGGAGATCAAGTCATCACAAAAAACAAGATCAAAAATGAAAATATAATTAGACTAGCCTCTGCCAACCCATAAAGAGCTTGGCCTCACTTTTAGAACCTCTGTTTCCAAGAGGATATCGACAACCAACTAAATCTTGTCTTTTGAGACGAGTCTACTTTGAATTGTTTCAGTGTGTGCTGCAACATTAATAAATCACCATGGTATGTGACATGTCAGATATACCACCAAGACAAACTCAGGCTGTTCTATCACTGCTCTGCTTCTCGTTGTAACCTTGTGGACCTCTGTCAGACAAAGACCTACACAGGTGAGGGACTTTGCTAAGAGAAACAAAACCACCATTGCTGTTTGGAGAATGATGGCTCCCTTTCCTGTTTGAAAAATTCAGATGGAAAATGCTCTGTCACCTTCCCTGTGTCGACAAGATCTACAAGAGCATTGGGAAAATGCAATAATTGTATCTGCCTGCACTCCAGAACTTTGATCAGCACATTTCATTCTGAAAGATGTCAGTCTCCCAATTCAAAGGGAGTCAACAGACTTGATTGAGAGTCTTGAAATGTCTGACAATAGAGCCAGCTTGTTACATCAGGATACAGCTTTTAATCAGAACAAAAACAAGTTCTTGGGGTTGAGTACCTCAAAGAATATTGCCTGTGTTCCTGAACAGTTTCAGATGAGAAAAATATCTAGAAGTACATATAAGATGCCATTACCTGTGAGCCAGTTTCATAAGCTTCACTAATTTATTCAGGATTTTTTATCTTGGGAGATGTCAATCCTATAGCTATGATAATAAAAATCACAATGTATGCTTGCAAAAATATTAGAATCATAGCTGTTTCCTTTAGTTACACGCAAACAGTTGCAAGTTGAACTAAAGATGTCACTCTAAATTTGTCACTAATCCCATATAAACATATAAGTATTTCTTTCCCTCTAGTCACTAGAAACCGTATAGCAAATCTTTCTACATTTATTCCAAACTGTTTTTTCTAGACTAACCCACTAAACTATTATCATCTCTAATCTTTAGGTAATTTTGTTCTTGGATACTTGTCCAAAAGAGTCAGGTTTGCTAATTTTCAGAGGGTATTAGCTTTCCTTTCACCATTGCTGTGTTGCAGCTGTGGTGGATTTATTGCCCAGCGTAGTTCAAAAGGACCTCGGCCCCATCACCACCACACCAGATACATTTGGTCTGCAAGAGCCTGAGACAGACAGCACCAGACAAGTGTCCCAGGCAGGGCTGATGATATCATTCTTAAGGGAGCAACAACAAACCCACAAAAAGCAGGAAAGCATCAATCAACTGATTTGACTGACTGTAATGTTGGCTTTGGCATTTTCATCTGGCATCTTTCTCTGAAAAACAGCTGAACTCTACTTTGGTCTTCTTGAATACTTGACTAGATCTCTCTCATTTGAGCTTTATTACCAGTGTGACATGTAACACTAACTTTCAGACATGTAATTCACTCTGGAAAACAGCAAATTATCAAAAGTCATGAGTACAGGCCATGTCCTGCATTGTCTCCCTCAGTGTTTAGTATTTAGATCATATTTCCCACTAGCTTACAGGTTGCACTAAGAGTACTAATTGAGAGACAAAGGACATCACCACTTTTAAGAACTTTCCTCTAGTCAGACAATTAGAAAGGGCATTAATCACATTGTATACAGTGTCTATCACACTGCACTGTGAAATCACTAGTCCATCAAAAGCCAGATTCAGTAAAAGATTTCAGCTCTTAGCTACACACTGCAAATGTTGAGTAGGAAGCTGGGAGCTTGCACGGCTTATCAAAGGTACAGGATGAATAAAAAAAAGTTGCACTGCAAAGAAAACTGAGTGCTCCACGATTCCATCCTCGTAGTGATATAGTCTCCCACTTTGGAGGGTTTCTAATTTAATAATACAGATATTTGTAATGTTTGCAAATATGTTTTTGTCTGTGCATACTTGTTCTGAAACTGTATTTGTGAATTTTTTAATCCTCTTGCCATAAGATTTTGTAAGCACACAGTCTCAGAGAAAACAAAGGTTCCTTTCTGCATAAAGGTGTGCAAGCCCAACTTACAATGATGACCAATGGGATTTCATCAATTCCCCATGCTGCCCAGGTAGTTTTTTTATCTACTGCCTCTCCTTTTGCACTTGGGTCATAAACTCTTTGGGCAAAAACCATTTTTATGCCTATTTTAAAACAACAAGTACAATAGCATCTTGGTCCATGACTTAGTTCCTGATGCAGATAATAATCTGGCTTTTAGATCTTAGATGAAAGAGGTTTTCAATCTCTGTAAAGAACAAATTAATTACTGTTATTTCTTAAAGCACAGAAGCATAACGAAATAGGAAAAAAAAAACCAAAACCAGAAATACAAAGGCTGACAATGCTTTTTCCAGAAACCTAGAAATACTAAAGGAGAAATAGATGCCTCATATTACCTCAAATCAAAGGGAACTCAGGACAAATGACCAAACCATGATGTTTTGTTAATCTCAAGTCATGAAAGCTGTTAAAAGCAACCAGAAAAGGCCTTATTATCTAAAGTTAGTAACAATGCTGAACGAAGGATTTCAAAAGAATCAAAACGACATTAAGGTGGACAGAGTTTTTACACAGAAAGATGGTATTATTTTTAAGACATCTGTAAAATCAAACTCAAGTATTTCCAAACCCACATTGCAGGGCATGGAAATACCATGAGATGCCTTATATCAGCTTGATGTAAGGCTAACTGAGTTCGTTCATTGTCTCCAATAGTCACTGTCTCTGTTATCTTCCAAATTTAAAAGAAACAATAAAATTCTAAAGTAAAGGTAAAGCAGTGAGAAAAGCAGTACATTTTCTGTTTTCTCATAATACCATCATGTTCTTTGATTTTACTTTGGACAATAAAGTGATTCTAAGTCTCCAAAGCACCCTGGTAAGTTATTTCTGTTGATCCACAAAACTTAATCACAAAGTTTTCTGTAGCATATATTCCATGTTCTTCTGAACTTGGAGCTATTTACATTACTCTAAGATCAAATAAATTTCTCAACACCTGAGCATCAAACTGCAGTCTAACTCTTGCTGATAGGAAAAGAAACTAACAAAAAAACAGCCGAACAAACCCCCCCTCCCTACACATTAAAAAGTGGCAGATCTTGCTAGGGGAGATGATGACTCCCTTTGCCCTGGTGCACTCAGATCCAGACAAAGGCACATTGGCAGCCAGTGGCATAGAAATGAGTTGTCAAAGGTAAGATACCTCCAGCTGGTCCTCTGGGAGTAGTTACAAGCCAGAGAAGGTGGCCTTTTCCAGCAGGAGAAGCAGAAAGCTGTGGCTCCCCAGCCCCTCCTCTGGCATCTCTGCCTGGCCCCATCCTTTCCCTGCCCAGGAGGCTGAGGCACAGCCAGGTGAGCAGTGGGGGACACCTGTAAGGGGACTGGAGAAGCAGCAGGTCACCACATGAGGCAGAGGACATACAGGTCTCAGGGGGAAGTGGAAGCCCTGTATTTAAGGAGAAAATAGGAGGAGGAAGAAAAAAAAAATTCAGGCTCCAGCACCCATCTCTTCTCTCCAAAACTACTGTTCTTTCTCCAAGCCTCCCAAAAGCTCTGCTGCTCTCTCCAGCCTAAATCATCCATACACCTGTTTCATATACTCAGAATTATCTAAACCCAATATATTTCCTCTTTTCTCCTCCCATTACCCACTTGGAAGCCTCTTTGCAAACACTGAAGTTTCCACAGAGAGCTGAATGTCCCTTCCAGCTCAGCATATTCTATGATTTGGAATTTACTCTGTGATTTGACTTCATCACTTTCTGTTGAGTGTGACTCCTTCTTAATCCTCTGCTCTGCCTTCTGTGTCTCTTTCATTTCCTTCTCTTCTGCTTTGTCATCAGAGGCATAACATTTTTTCCACAGCATGACTCAATATTTGAAGCCAAAATTTTGGTGATTTTGTTTGTTTGTTTTCCCTCCAAGCACCTCATTCTAAACTGGCTGTTTGTTCTAATACAAAGCATCATGCAAACATAGATCTTAAACTTCTTCTTGTCTCCTTCTGCATTTTTCACTCCCCAGTGCACTATCAAGGAGATCCACATCTTTGCTTTTCTCTTGTGAGCTCTATGGAACCTCATTCTGAAGCTCAACATTGCTGCCAGCACTGCTCTTTGGCACTCCACAGCTGCCATGGCCGAGAGCAGAAGCACAACAAGACAAAATCCAAATCTAGGGGGCTGAGAGTACATTCTGAAGGTCTCAAACATCACTCTCATACTGAAAGTAAGATATATGATATCATATAAAAATAAGTAAAGATCTAAAGCTAAAATTAGATGTTTGATTCTATCCTTGAAAAGCAATATTTCCTCCTGGTAAAAACCAGAAGGCTGTTGAAAACTCTTTCTGCTAGCTGTTCATGAACTCCAGGAGCAAGAAGGTAGGTTTAGAAGCCTTATCCTTCCCAAATGAACCCAAGGAAACTTAAGGAAGTGGCCTCTTTCACCCCAGAATTTTTATTCAGAGTCAAGTTTCTCCTGGGGGAACGTAGCAAACCAAAGCTGAGCTCATGTTTGTCATTTGATGATTCCATCAGGGTTTTTGCTATGAAACTTTTCCTCTGGGTCAGGGCAGAAGAAGAAGCTTAGATGTGAGTATCAAGAGAATGATACTCTGCTGTGGCTCGACGAGATGCAGTCTCTCCCATTGTTGAAAGTTTTCTAAATGTATGCCTAAAGTAAGGATGAAATCCCTATCAAAATATTCACAGCCCCAACAAGCACACTTCTGTGGCTCCAGCTGGGAGTAAGGACACAAGCAGAACTGTTTGCTCTTCTTTTGTTATTCCTGGATTGGAATACAGAAATATATTAAGTTTGTCCAAAAAACAGTGGGTGTTAAGTCTTCTGTTTTCACAGATCATTTTAGACTTGAAACGGTAACCAAGAAAGAAAAGCTTGAACATTTGGATTGATTCAACAGAGAATAAATTAAATGTAATTTTTATAAAAAATCCATGTGTTGCAGAGAAATACTTATTCCTTTGGAAAAAGAAATTAACAGAGAAATAAAAAGCAGAAGGAAATCCAAGAAAAATTTAGATCTGTCACTATCTGTAAGAACATTAATGTGCTCATTGGAATATTCAGCCCATAAGATGATTTATGGGAATGTTATGTGTGCATGCAGATATATATATATATATATATATATAAAATGGGTGTATAAATACATAATGTGCCTGAAACAGGACTTTCAAAGAGCTATTTTTTATGGATTTGTACTCAGATGGAAGAAAACACCTAAATTTTGCAACTTTAGTGCTCACTTTTCCTTTATGAAAGAGGCCCCCTAAAACATTAAGAGCAAAAGCTAATGCCTCCGTGTGACTCTTACAAACAGAACAGCAATATGAGCAGATGGAAAAAAATATTCAAAGTAAATAGGACAGATATTTCAGGAATAAACAGAAAGAGGAAAAAACACCCCCAGTTGTTTGCATGAGATGAATCTACTTTTCAGGACTGAATATTCAAGCTCATGCTCCACTGTTGCCAAAAAGAATATCTGTACCCAAAAGCCATGCCTAGATTTCTGAATGAAGCTTGCCTGAAGCTGCTCTCTGACACTGAGTCCAAATGGCATGGAACAGCCAGTGTCCATACTATTAAACTCTCTTACTCTGTAAAATAGGGTGGCTGCAGCTACATCACACTTGGGAGCAGTCCCTGGCCTAAGCAACCTTCTTGGACTGCACCTGAGAATCATTTGGGAGAGCACTACTTGGCCAAAAGAGAGCCAAAGGGCATTTCAATAATTTAACAATATAAATAATCAGGTCCAGTGATGCACCCTGGCACTGCTTAATTTATTAGAGCAGACCCAGCTGACAGGGCCAGCTGCTGATCCCTTATTAGCCCAGAGAAAGCACAGATGGCCTGGACTGCTGTGCCCCTGCAGCAGGGGTGCAGGAGCGTGCCGCAGCGTGTGCAGGGCTGCACCAGGGGCCAGCGGAAAGCCGCAGGAAGCAGCGCCAGCAGGGCTCATGCTGCTAGCACAGCTGCTCTCCCAGCACCACTGTGGGCCATGCAGGAAAACAAACCACCTTTGCTTGGTGCCAAGTTGATAGAGCGCTGGAAGGTGCTGCTGGAGCCTGCTGGGGCCCTGGAGGAGGGAGCAGGGATGGTGAGGTCCCCTATAAGCAGCAGCTTGTGCCCAGGGGGTCAGAGGCAAACGCATGGAGATCGAGTGCCTCTGTGCCCTGCTGAGCTGCTGGGGCTTACTCCAGCATAAACAAGAGCTTTGGTATCTGGCTTCTGATTTATAAACAGGTACAAATCCTTTTCTGCTCAGAAGCGGAGTTCAGCTCAAGCCTGGGACATGTGCCCTTTGCCAGGGGGCAGTGTGCAGCCACCACAAGGGAACAGCTGCCCCCAGGCAGGCAGTAGGATCCAAGGGAGCTTGGACACTAAGGAACCAATTTTCCAGGTGGCAGAGGCTTGTCAAGGAGCAAGGAGGGAGCTCCTGGGACCTTGGTGTACTGCAGAAAAAAAAAAAAAACAGAAACAGGCTTACAGGAGGGACTGCACTGTTTACTGCAATCTACATTTCTTAGTGCAGTTCTCAAAACAGGTGGTTTGTTTTCCTCCTGAGTAGTAGTGGTGTGCACTTTTCAAAAATTACCTACTTTTTAAGAGAATAGTTCTGTTACTGGACTACTCTGATTATTAATTTTTAATGAGTGTCTGGAAAGACAGCAATTACTTTTTGTAGGTCACTGGATAAAATCCAACTTTTTCTTCAAGAGTCTTCTTTTAAGAATCGTAATGAACTAAACCACAAACATTTAAATTGCATAAAAAATTTTTAAAAATATGCAAGGCAGCCATGCATAGACAAGGTCCCAATGTGAGATTCAAATGCAACTCTTTTGTGTCTGTCCCTCTGTTTTTGTCTGGAAGGAAATAGGCAGCCCTGAGGAATTCACCAGCCATTCCTCATTTGCCTCACAACACTCTCACTGTTAAGCCTCCACGGATGAGGCACATGCCATGGGCCTCAACTCCTTGTCAACCATCCTCTTCAGACTGGGATTCCAAGCTCCTCCACACCTGAGGGCTGACCCTTACCACTCATCACTGACCCCAGCCTCGTATCCATCACACCCTGGACAGTTTGACTCAAGTCTCCTGCTAGAAAAGTCTTCACTCCAGCAGTCTCCACTGCCAACCATTGTCTGAGACAGGCAGCATGGATGCCAAGCTAAGTACATGTCTTCAGCAGCTTGTCTCAGATACAGTCTTTACCTTGCTCCAATGAAAGGTGGGAAAAACCTTTGTTTGGACCTTTTCCTCATTGTTGTTCTTTTGCATTCACAAGTTACAGCTGTTTAGGTTACAGCTTACCCTTCAGAGTTTGCCTACCTCCACAGAAGGATTAAAAGGTTTGAGTGTAGAGCGACTGATGAAAACTTGCCGCCATGGCATGTGGGATGGGGCCTGAAGATTCACCTGGATCCAGGATATAGGAAGTGTTTCTGAAATCAGTAATACAGCCATGACCTTAGATAATGTCTGCAAAATGTGGGGCTGGTCTCAGGCTGCTGATATTTGTGGACAGATTGACTTGTGTTGGCTGAAATAACTAGAAAATGGAACAATCCAGTGACACTTAGTGAATGCACACCTATTGCCCAAAATGTGTTGGATCTAGGCTGGATTTAAGCCAGTGGAAGTTATAAGGGCATTGTGGATGTAGGTGTCTGTGTCCTGAGAACTTTGTGTTGAGCCTCCACAGCAAAAAACTGTGGGGTGATTGCACCTCCCTGATGTCCTGATCACTGGAACAGACCAACACCAAGGTAAGTCAACTGAAAAAAAGCAAAAGTCCAAACACCCAAATGCTCAAGCTATTCTCTGGATTTCCAGAATGATGTCCTGGGACAGATCCTGGGGATTTGTTAGCAGGGACACCTGTGTTCACTCCAGGCAAAAGCACTGCTCTTACCTAAGCAGTTAGTTTTTAAGTCAGGACTGTGTTCCTGAGAGTGCACCTGGAAGTTTCTGTCATTACATGGGACCAGACTATCTTTTAACCAAGGTCAAGAATCAACCCAGCAGAAACATGTTACTGCAATTCCTGAAAATTTCATACAATTAAAAATCCTGCTGACATGACCTCTAGCAGTAAGAATGAGAGGGTGAAATTTTTATATTAAATAACCATGACAATTTATTGTGAAAATTTGAATCTGGATGCACAATGCCTCTGAAAAATCAAAAGCAGTGAAATTTTTATAGAGCTAATTTTACAATATTTTTAGTATAAAAAGAGGAAGCAATTATTTAGATTGGCCCAATCCCTCTCAGTCACATGAGAGCAGAATTTTTCTTAAAATAGGCTATATTCCTAGGAATCTGAATAAACACAGGCCCATAAACATGTTATTACATTTGCTGAAAAAGGAACAGAAGAAGCAGTCTAATCTGATCATATTACCAACACAGAGTAAGTGTCTCATAAACTGTGAAACAGGAAATTCACAGTCCGTGAATTTCCTCTCTACTAATCCAGTTTGCTTTTAGCAACTGTAGAAAATAGAATTATAAAAGAATAACATTTTTTTAATATTAGTAACATAAACAGTCTCTTGCTCCAAATGAATGTGAAAAGCACAGCCACTGTTTTTTCCTCTCTCCAGATAAAAATAATTCTCCTCCTCTCTATGCAGAATTAAAGATCCCAGTAGCCCTAGTAAGGACTACTGAAAGTCTTAGGCAGAGCATATAAAGATATGAGAGACATCCCAAAATCCCAGATCAAACAGTTTAAAAGGGAAGCATTCTTCTTCACTCTGTGACTACCATTTTCTTGTTGCTGAGGAAAGAGGCAAACCTTCTAACTCCCAATGTGATATCTTTGTACATTAAGCAGTTATAATAAAGGCTAAATTCAAAACTAAATCGCTTGAGTAGAAATTCAGGACCTAATTTACTGTAATATTAGGCCCCTGGCTCCTATTCTCTTCAGTTTGTAAATGCATATTGGCTAGAGGGACTGCAGAACACAAAGCAATAACATAAAATAAACTATTAAAGCAAAGGACACCATGTTCCTTTGATTCTCACACACACCCACACACACACGCCCACACAAACACAAAAGCTCCTCAGGAGTAAGAATTCTGAAATGAGAGAAGTCCAATGTACAACAAGGCTGTAAAATAGACTTACTGGTTTTTGTTATGTACATGTCCTGTGTCATCAAGCAGCTTTTCCTGAAAAAAGGCCATGACATCTACATGTTTGGGGGGGGGGGGGG
>VYZP01027290.1:23082-34616 GCA_013400635.1 Hypocryptadius cinnamomeus
GGGGTTTCTGATTGATACGCAATTGCTTTTTCAATAGAATTTCAAGCTTTTTGCTACACGTTGAGTGACAAACTGGACAAGTAATTTTGTGTTCCTACAACAGCAAATTAGAAAAGCAGCAGAACAGTAAAGTAACCACAGGACAAACTTTTTAAATTGTTGCATAGAAAGCAAACAATATAATGCCCAGCTATTGATTCCACGGTGGAACCTATTTCACCTCAAACTCTCTTGAAACAGTTCATGTCTATATTGCTTTTGAAAGGATTACAAAGGTCTAGAAAGTTAAGCAAGAAAGTTATTAATGTTTAATTTTACAGTGAACCATTAAAAAATTATACTTTTTTCCATTTGGAAATCATTTCTTGATTATGTCAGAGGCCTGATTTGCCCTTTAGAGTTCTTCTGCCTTAACCAGCTCTCCATTCAGTCATACAAATTTAGTTGAGAGTCCCATTCACCAAACCCTCAGCTCAAGGTGGTAGTTATTCCTGGATAGCCCTCGCCTTCTCCTAGCACTGTTACACAGTTGCAGGAACATACCACAGTTACAGAGAAAACATGCCCGTGGAAATGGGGAATCCTCTGCACCATCAGAAAAATGGCTTCCACCAGGACCATTATTCTTTCAATTTTTTTATCCTTTTTAATAAAAACATAGCTGTCCAGAAGCCACAGTTAATGCCCTCTCACTTTCTTCTTCAATGTGCCAGGTGTTTTTGGACAACTTTCCTGCCAACCCACCTTTGCAAGCAAGTGTCTATGTCACCTGCAAAGAGAGAGGGCAGATAACCTCAGTTACATCATTTGCACAAGAGTAAAGACATGATTGTTCATGGAAAGCAAAACAAAGCTTTTGGGGCAGTTCTGAATAGGAGAGAAAGGCCTGCAGTTTTTGTACTTAAAGGCAGGGGAAAAAAGGGTAAAAAAGTCTGGAGCTGTCACCTCCCTACCAGATGCTACTGTGCAGAACTGGATTCAATGCTGAGCTCAGCTTGCAACACTCCCCACTTGCCATAGTAGATGCCTTGCAGCACTGAGAGGAAGAGCTGAGGAAGGCCAGCTAACACCAGTTTTATTCAAAAGCATATGACCCCTCTTAATGACTCTCCAATGTTTGGCTAAAATTGATTCAGCCTGCTGAAGAAATGGAAAGGAGTTAAAGTAGCTTTATTATTGTGTACTCCAGTTTAACTTCCCTCATCCTTTCCTCTTTCCCAGAAGTGTCAAACATATACTATGGATGGAAATAGGAGAGACCCTTTTGAAGAAGACCATTTATTTTCACCATGTGCATTGACAGTCATAAGCATACAAAAGAGAAAACAAAAGGTTAACATTGAAAGCATGCATATAAACAATTCCCAAGTGTATGATTTTACAGGACAGGCAGAGAAGTTTTTACAGAATAAATCAAAGCAATGAAAATGGAAAAAGGAACATGCTGAAACCCATATTTCAGTACTTAGATAAAATACATACAAATTTGAAAGTAAGTTTTGCAAGCAATTCACTAACTGGTTGCTCATATTCCATGACTTTTCATAAATAAAATGACAAATATGCAAAGTAAACATCCAGATGCAGCATGTCAGTTTTCCCGTCTCCAAATCCAAGACCAAAACAAATTACTTCCCTTCTGTGCTTGGACTTGGAATTAGAAATAAGTAGAACTGGTTCACTTTTGGCTCAAGGGATTGGCTTTCAATTGCCTTGCTCAGTTAGAGAGCAGCAATAAGCTTCCTGTTTGTAGAATATAATCTTAAACTTGGCACTTGCTGTCCCTGCAGTCCTCTGGCACAATGGCATCTATTCAGACTGCCTACTTTACTTGCCTAACACGAGTGCTGAACATCTCAAAACTGGATGCCTGTCCACAGCAGGCATCATTAAAAAGATAACTCAGAGTACCCAGATTAGGGCTACTTAGCCAGTAGAAAGAGCCAGGCCTGAAAGAAGGCTCCTGAAGAGTGATTCAAAGCACTAAGAGGATGCCAACCTCCCCCTGGGGCCACGAAGGCCTTAAGCAATGAAGAAACAATCCTGGAAGTTTCCTTGGGACTACTGCTGTGTAGCTGAATAGACAATTGTCTGAAGGAGAGAAGGTGCACTCCCAGCACATGTTTCTCTGGAAGTTTTGCATTGTTTGTTGTCTGCAGGCACTCAGAAAGAGGAGCCCTCTCCTGTGGATGCCACATCAGCGATGTTTCTGCCTCCTGTGTGCCCTGGCGGAGCGGAGCCCGGCTCGGGGCGAGCCCGACCTGATGCCTTGCACCCCAAACACGGAGTCACTGGGGACCTGAGCCCATTGCTCTCTTCTCCCAGGGTGCGCTATTTGTCACCTCCTTCGGGGTGGTCTAGCAGAGCCTGTTTTCACACCATCCCACACACCACAGCAGAAGAGCAGATACATTTCCTTAAGCAATTAGGTAAGTGCAGTACACAATTATCAGTGCCCCTGCTGCAAACCAGGAGCCGATGCATTCCTGGCAGCACAATGAAACCTTGTTTTGATACATCCCATAACATAATGTGTCTACAGCTACATATACACACCATAAAATACAAGCATATGCACTATATATTTATACAATACATAAAATGTAGATTAAACATTATGCCATACATGTTGCAAACTGTTGCATTCATTATAAATATTTATGTATTCTATATTAGTAATATATATATAAACTGAATTCTTACTCATTCCAAAAATAATAATTTGAAGTTGCTTTCAGACTTTCTGGGCCACATTCTTTAAAGCACCTGACACTTCAAGAAAACCTTGATCCCACCCCCCAGAATGGAATCAATAAATTTAATAATGGGCTTCAATAAAATATAGTGTTGCAGTGAAAATTTCACCAAGAGTTGGAATGATGTAAAGCAATCAGTTAAACTGAACTTCTACTTCCTTTACTTGCATTTTTAAGCATGAAAAAATGTAACATAAATGTAGAACAACCATAAGTCTTGTGGCATCTGCAATCCCATCTTTCTACTTTTTTATTTAATTTGTTTCATTTTGCGACTTTCATTTGGTTTTCCCAGTATTGCTAATCTTATTCAGTGCAATGTTCTGGCATTGTAAATTAAAAATTTGTAAAATGTACAAATAAATTTCATTCATAGTTATAAGTCACGCTAAAGCTAAGCTGTTCTGCCAAATATTAGCCTGTAAATGTCAAAGGGAATTGCACTCTGTTAGTATAGGTAAATATAGAAAAAAAATACTGGAATCAGTGGATACTCCAAGCTTACATCATCACTAGCAAGTAGAGAATGTGGATGAACACCTAATGTTATTAAGCTTTAGCAGTATTCTGCTCATTTGATGAAGTCACAAACATTTTTCAGGTTGCTTTCAGCATAACAAAAAGAGAAGGCTATAGAATTTACAGTCATTTTCTTCAAAAGTAAAGTATGCAAAATGTGACCTTATATTCTCTGTCCTGTGTTAGTCCTCTTATAGTCACTCACTGCATCGTTTCTAGAACTTGTCTTCATATTTCTATCTTCCCATGAAATATCACTTCCCTTGCAAAGTTGGGATTTTTTCAGAAAAAAATATCAGAACATCTGTATTGGTATCAAAGTTGTTTTTTAGGATTTTATGGTTTTCAGCCATAGGTTACATTCTCTCGTAGGCAGCTACTTGCTTGGCTCTGGCCTCATCAGCAAATACAAAAATTCCCAAATGCCCATATGTGATAAATGTCTGCTTGTCAACTACAGACATTCCACATATCTGGCCATAATCATTTGTGGGCTCAATGTCTCCCAGGCACCATAAATAAAACTCACTGTATCAGGGACAAGAACTAGAAGTCAGGAAGAAAAATCAAGATGATAAAAAATTTAGCTGTGTACTTGCTTAGTGGCACAAGTCGTTTTGCCCTCAAAATGTAGCATGCCTACTGCAGAAAGAAGGCTATAACTTCTAAAATCATGCCATCCAAATTAGAGAGGTGGTAAATAGAGAAAATTACATTTGAAAATTAAGTCATAAATGTAAGATTGGCTATTGCTATTTATTGCTCCATCATCTATAAGGCATCCTGGCTGTATGTTCCAAGCTGTATGCAGCAGCTGAACTGAGGTTAGGCGAAGATCTGGTCATTGCAGTCAGTTGAAATGTGTGGCTCATACTCCAAGACATAAATTGTGAATTCTATTCTGCCTGTAGGCTCACCAATTTGCCACTTCAGCCATACCCAGCTGAGGCGTGAAATACCCTGTTGCTGGGGATCACACCCTCATTGTTGCATACTTTGTGCCAAGGCATGTACACCTCAGTGTCAGTTTCCTGTGTCTATGATCTCTGCTTGCTCACAGGTAACCACCAAGTCTTTCAATTATTCCACCTCACAGATGTCTTTCCTTATCCAAGCTTTTAATGGGTTCATCACAGAAAAACATTGCCCAGACTAATATTAATCTTCAGTGCCACAGAGGTCTAAAATTTTATTGTTGTGGAAATTCCTCTGGCTCTGCGGTATTTAAATTCTCAGCCACAATCCCACGTTAACGTAGAAATTATTGTGTCTTGAATAGGTTTGTGCCTTCCCAGAACAATGTTAGATTAGAGCTTAACACTTCAGTGTCGCTCAGCTTCTTGTCACATGTGCTTTTTTTTGCAAAATTAAGTCCAGATTTATCTAGTACATACTAATGAGTCCAAGCTTCTCCTGTTTACATGTCAGGAGTTTTCTAATGCTACCAGGTTGGAAAGTCTACTGTGTATTCTGCTCGAAAGAAAGAATAAAAGAAACAGAGTGGAAAATTAAATCTTTAAGTAAAAAGACAAAACCAAGAAAATTCCCCCAGCCCTCCAAATAATCACTTGCTTATTCAGGCCTCATACGTTGCCAGCAGACTACACACTGATATAAGCAATTTTGGACTGTTTAGACTTGAGTAAAGTTCTGTGAGTTTAGGAAGTCAGCATGAAAATCACTGGCATAATGACAATCTTCAGCAATAAGAAAATTTAATTAAATCATTATACAGAAACATAAGCACTGATGGAGTTTTCACAGCTTTAATGAGGCCAGCATGGAGTTCACGACCCTCTATGAAAGTGTGTTTAGTGATGATGGGCTGGGCCACTGTGTGCCATTATTTATTTAAAGTCCTAAAAGGGAGCTTGTCTTTCACTCTGGATAATTCTAATCAGCATTAAAAAATGTTAGCCTAAAAAAAATACATGTCTCTGCCTTTTTCAGCCTACCCTTTACTAGCACCAGAGAAGAAAGGAAAAATATGAGTTTTGCAGCATTCTCATACACTGAGAACCAGGCAACTGCTGGTGAATGAATAGCATAGTTCAGCTCTATCCATGGGTCATGGCAATATTTTAAGGGATGTGGGAAAAATTATTTTCTTAATTCAACAATTGCTAAATAAGTTGTCAAAGTAGAAAGAGAACAGGTGAACTGGGGTTAGAGTGTACAAGAAAAAGAGCCATGTCTATGAGAAAAGAAACAGAGCAGGAAGTTCCCGAGTTTAGAAGTAAAGTCTGACCAAATAAATCCAACATTTAACTGATGAGGCGTTTAATGGTGGAGAGCAGAAAATCCGAAAGGCCATGCCTATTCTTCTAAATCAAACAGCACCAAGGCACATTTCAGGTTTAACACTGCTAGGTTCCATTCTTTGCCCCATTAAATAGTTAGTGATCTCTGGTATAGCTCAGGAGCATTTCAGCTAACGCTATCCAAAAGTTTCCAGTTATGGTTCGAAAAGCAGCAGGGATAATTAACTGGCACAGAGCAGCTTGACTTAGAGAGGAAGGTGGATGCAGTGCCCACATCATGCAGCAACAATACCTGGCAGCACTCACAGGCAGTTCCATTAACTGCTGTAAATATAGCTGGAAGCTCCATCTCTATTGCTCCAGTCCTAAGAGTTGTACCTGGCCTCATTTCTGCTCCTGAAGAAAGACAGCAAGAGGTGATGAATTTCTGCCCCAACACACTCTGAGAGTGCAAGATACTGGCATTTATTGCAGTGCGGAGTTCTGGGTGTATGGTCAAAGGTTTTACGAGAAATTAAATCAAAACCAGAAAAAATGTCAGCTGAATGTGTCACGAGACTATTTGCGTGGTCATCTTTATTTCATTTGGTTTATTTCAGATCAGCTCTTGGGAACATTAAGTACTCTGGACTCCATATGGAGTCCTCAAGTCAAAATTTTATTAAGATAAAATTGAACTCCCTCTTTAGGGAGTACACAAAATGAAATTCAACACCAAGAAAGAAAGAAAGGGAATTACATACTTCTGTACCCATGGGAAAAGTGAAATGCTATAAAAAAATGCACAGTGGGCAAACACAGTTCCTCACATTCTCTCTCAAATTGCATTTTAGAAATATTTTATTAGGATCAACACCACTCTTACAGTTGTTGTGCAGAGCTGGGGAGAAAACACTCCTTGGTTTTCAAGAAGCTGTGCTCTGCAGCCTTCAGAGGATCTTTTTGGATTTTTGAACTTTGAGTGTCCCCATCTACTGCTCTTCCACATGCAGACAGGACCCTTGGTTGAGTGTTTATTAAACAGATATATGTTATACTGCCACATAAATACTGTTCTATTGACATTTCCTAGCTAAATAAGCCTTTATTTGGCTGTTTAAAATTCACCAGGCAATACTCAGTGTTTGCAGAAAGGTGCTAAATAAAGAGAAGGAAGAAAAAGAAAGGGAGAAAAATGCTTCAGGCAAAGTTTTCCATCACCTTCTTCTTACTGTAATTATCACCTGAAAGCATAGCAAAAAATGGTTCAGAGCACAATGGTTTATCTAACATGATAAAGTAATAAAGGTCTGATTCAGATTTTCTGACATTCATCAGTATTAGTAAGTATAGTGCTAATAAATTCACGTATTCCGTGGGGTCAGTGATTGGAGACAGGGACAACATACACACCAATGTCTCATGTGACAAACAGCCTATTTTATTGTTGAGGGCCTTCTTGTATAGGGAATTCAACACTCCCAGGTCTAGACAGCTCAT
This sequence comes from Hypocryptadius cinnamomeus, assembly GCA_013400635.1. Taxonomy (NCBI): domain Eukaryota; kingdom Metazoa; phylum Chordata; class Aves; order Passeriformes; family Zosteropidae; genus Hypocryptadius; species Hypocryptadius cinnamomeus. Next base: position 30,098 of record VYZP01027290.1, read on the forward strand.
TGGTCTGATTCTCACACACAGCCCAGCTCCTCACCAGTGAGACGTCTGCAGCGCAGGAGGAAACATGATAGGTGAAGGTCCCTGTCTATCAACCCAGGGACTCCAATGCCACAAATAAGAAGAAAGTCAGGTCCTCAGTATTTTACATTCTTCCACACCCTGTGTAAATGACACCACAAAAGAGTGGGGACTGATGCCCTTGAGGATGTTAACCTTATTTCCTACCAAACTGATCCAGCCAGTTTTTAATGCTCCCACTTCCAAGGAAGCACTCAGCTGTGCTGTTTTCATCAGCATCTCTGTTCTCAAATGCCTCCATGCTCCAGGGGACAGTTGGCAGTCAAGGCAGTTTGCTCAGGAGGATGCTGTATATTGTGCTGACCACAGCCTCTACTCCCTCTTTATAGAGCAGAGAGAAACATCTGTGGAATATGCCTGATTTTCTGAGGATCTAGAAGTTAGAGAAGTTATTGCTAAGAGAAGCAAGGCAAGAACAGAGGAAAAAAGTAGGATAGGTCCAGGAGGGGACATAGGAGAAAAACAAGCCCTGGGTTTCTGCTCTCTTTATAGATGTAGAGGGATTGCCATTTAAATGTTGATGTTTGCCAAAGTAAACAAAATATTTATGAAGGAAATTGCCTGCTTGGGTGGGAAATTGGAGCTCTTCAAAACTAATGAAGTGTTTACCTGGAGCAGATAGAGATTTATTCTTTTTTAATAAACCCACACTATGAGCAAAAGTAAAACCCAGACCTTGACAGAGCATACTCAGAGAAATTCCTCTGCAACATTTGGAAATAACTCAGGTATTCCAACATTTGATATGTAACATAGCTCAGCTTCCCATTTGCACTGCAGCCACTGCTATAGGTAATGCCAATAAAACAGGTTGTGTTGCACACAACAATATTCAGATAGGGATGATTTCTGCTTTGTTTTACTGCGCTCCAGCAGATTATCTTGCAAGTGTTTGCTGTAAGATATGATTATGCCTGATTGAAACACAAAATAAACCCACCAGCATGTTCTTGCTGGGAACTGTAATAATTTCATTGAATTGCTATGGGTTTTTTAATCCATGAAAAGGAATCATGCCATTTTAGTCTGAAATGCCTTTACTAGAAAAAAACATAAGAAACAAAAAACATCCACAAAAACTTTTGTGGCAAAAATTCCCCATGTTTGTTTGCTTTGAAACAGTCGGACTTTATCAATTCTGCCCCAGGAATATCTCAGTTGCAAAGAAACTCTTTAGAAACCAGAAGAGAGAACACAGAGAAAATCAAATGATAATTGCATCAATGTCTTCTTCCTCTTTACCCAGACTGGAAGCTGTTCCCACGGATATTTGGTAAAACTTTTTCCCCCAGCTAGTTAGACGCAGAATCATCTTGGGCTTTTTGTCTGTTTGTGAGAGTCCTTGAATTCGACGCAGGAACACACTGATGCACTTCTCAGAGATGGCTTACTTTGAGGGTATTTAAACATTAGCTATATACTGCACAGTTTTCAAGCACTTGAGCAGCAGATTTCATATAATAAGGCTTTGAAAAATAGAGATTTATTTTTTTACAGCTTTCCTTCTTTGATGTCATTGTTTTTTGTAGTTTTCTGTGCAGCTTATTTGTTATGTTTTGGAGCATGATCATGAAAGCTCTCTTGTTCATAGTCAAGGAAACAACTGTGAACAGATGGAATATTTTATGCCTATTCTTGTTGCAGGGTCATACAATAAGTTGTTTGAATGACCATTGGAGCTGAAAATTTTCTCTTGTCAATGTGAGTTGAAACATACTTTGACCTACAGTAGCCTACATCAGGACTGGACATTTTAGAAAAGTACAAAAAGATAGTATTGAGATTCCCAGTTTAAAGAAATTAAACCTCTGAAATTCAGTTGTTGTCAGATTGTGTCTGAAAAAAGATGTGATGAAAGCTGGCATGCTATTATTTTTGCAGCTATAGCAAAAACTTTAAAGAAGTGACAAATGCATTTCCAAAGTTATGCAGTATTTACATCAGGGTCCCCTTCCTCTTTCCTCGTGTTAGCTTGTCTGCCTTCCTACTTCCCCCTCCTTTATAAATATAATAGTCACCTTTATTCAGGCTTATGCTTCTGCCCCTCCAAACTGCTGGTCTCTCCCTGCTCTCTCAAGTGTAGAAACTCTTACCTCCTTTTTTCCAAACAAATCCTTACAGTTCAAGCCACGCCAACCTTTGTCCATCCCTACTCTCTGCATCCCTGTCAGGGCTGCATCTTCTTGGAGGAGTTCCTGGCATTTCTCCTCACCCAGGTCTTACCATCTTCTCACTTTTTTAGCCAGCTCCCTCTACATCTATTCAGATCACTCAAAAAAACCACTCTTTTCCACATATCATTAGGGCTTATCTCTTTCTGCTTCCATTCCTGGTGTGCCCTACCAGCTGCACCAACATCCCCCAGCAGAAATGTGCCCTTGCCACCACCACCCTACACCTGTGCTGCCCCACATGACCCCACTCACACCTTGGACATTTAAATAGAACTGGTATTCACAATTATTTTTTAAAGATTTATCATTTAATATACTTTATATTATTATCTTCTAAGTTCTGTCATCAAAATTCCTGAAGTAGCAGAGCGAGGAAATATTAAGAGAAGAAATTCTGGCTGTGCATCAGCACAACCCAACTAGATTTGTGCTCCTATTTTTCTTGTTTAATGAAGGTTGATGAAATGTGGCCCAGTAGTATACATGCGAAAACTGTATCTCATTAGTTGATAACTCTTATAAATGTGTCAAAGACTGTTACTTGTATTAATGTGCTAAGGAAAGACTTCTAAAATCATTACAAGATAATGAAGACATTGTGATCTCAGTTACATCTATTTTAGGAAGATATAATGAGCCAAAATTCATCTAAACTAAAAAATTTGAAAGCTATGTGTCTTAAGAGTTTGAAAAATGTAATGTCTTACAAGCAATGCCCAGACAATGTAAGACAATGAATTTTGAGTAGTATTTAGATGCCAAGAAAAGACAGAGCATTCTATTTCAAAATGAAAAATATCATATCACAGATTTCTGTAAATTCTAGAGCAATGAGAATAGTAATGAGATAAATGAGAAGAAAGGAGTGAAAGGGGAAGAAATTAATCTCTTAAAACTTTATGATACAATGATTTGCAGTATTTTTTCTGAGTTTATCAGCACTTCTGTTGGAAAAGTTTAAGGAATTCTGTGAAGATGTTACCTAACCTACACAGCATGTTTTCACCTAGAAGGCATGTTGCAATACAGACTTTAGGAAGAACATGCTTACAGAGAAGTCAGTGCAGCACCCTAGATCTCTGCTTTTGAAACTCAACTTTGGGGCTCCAATGTGACTGCAGGAAATGCTCTAGCAGAAGCACTGTCTCACTTGAACAACCTCACACAACAAGACATAAGCTTTCCTTGGCCACTTTCACATCCCACTGTTTCCAGAAACAATGGTCAGGGTCCCTTTGAGAGCAGTAAGAAGTGCTTTGGAAGCAGTCCTTTGCTCACCTCCAGGCTGGATTGATGGCCAGGGAGAGGCAGCAGCCCGTGCACTATCACTGCTCAGCACAGTGAGTGTGATCATCACAGTGACCATCACTACCCCATCTTCACTGCAGCTGCACCCATCCTTTGTAATGGCACCAAAGGATGTCAAAGTGGCAGTCTTTCTTCTAGCCAACAAAGTGATCAGAGGTACCCTTAGGCCACACAGCCCCTGAAACTCCTGGATACAAAGATAATGAAAACATGTAGTGCAGGCTTGTATCCTGTTAACAACCCACAGGGCTGGAACTAGCCTGATGCATCAAAAATTATTTATTTCCAAGCAAGCAGCTCTGTGTGGTAGGACAAACTGTTCTGAGGATCACCTCATACTCAAATAACTCAGACCTTGGCACACAGCACCAACAGTTGCCATCTCCTACTGCTGCCCTATAAATATGCTGTCACACTGCTGCCTTTTCCTCCTCTCACACTCACACTTGCAAGTAGACATGCTGCTCCTCTTTGCTTTCTCCTGACCAATCCTCAGGGCTGGCTCACCCATATACCTTCTGAAACAGGGAGAGTAAATGACATCAGGTCAGAGTAACTGCAGCTGGAAGGAAAGGTGTTACCTTACCTGAGGATTAATGCAATCCTGCAAAGATTCTATGGAAACTGTCAAAATTTTAGGTGATGACAGCATGACCTCCATATTGTTCAAAGTAAGAACAGGCCCTAGCTGTTCTGAAAAAGGATAAAACCTATAAACATGGTTGCATTCATTCATGAAAATACCCTCTGAAAACCTAACACCATTAAATCAATAGTAATAAAAACAAGCTTTGGTAACTCTGTACAAGCTAAGCCAGCCAGAAAGATTCTGAGAGGATTTTCATCGTTTGTACTCTCATAAATTGTTACTTCCTAGGAATAGTATTCTAAATACAGTAAAAAAAAAAGTCTCGAAGAAGGAGTTTTATAATGTCCCCATAAACCTGTAAAATAACAAT
>VYZP01027291.1:309-13225 GCA_013400635.1 Hypocryptadius cinnamomeus
TCAGTCTCATAGCTGCTGGTACCCAGGCATGTCAGGTGTTCCTGCTCCTTGCTCTGGGACTGCAGAGTGTGTCCTGGGGGAAAGCTGAATTCAATTTATCAATTACCTGGGCTGGAGCTGAATAGAAGAGGTGGCTTTGCCCTTAGTGCTCAGAGCTGGAGTAGTTTGGACTATGGTAATATTTTCCTGGTATATTGAATAATATTGAATATTAGTTACTGAATATTGAACATTATTGAATATTAAATATTAAAATAACACCTTATCCAAATTAGTCTAGAATTGTTCTTATGGTTATAGAACATATCTAAACTAGCTGAGGTCGATAAAATGATGCTTGATTTCCAATTGAAGTTTATTATGTCTTACCAGGAGAACAGAACCCCTCATGCTTTAAGTAGACCCTGATTTTTCCTTGCTTTTTCTATCAGTGCCTCACTGTTTTCCCTGCTGGATTTTTTTTTTCCAATGCCTTGCCTGAATTTTGCCATCTTGCAGTGTACAAAAGCACCCTGCTCGCTCAGAACCCAGGGAACAGGCTATGCTAAAATAGCAAAGAGGGGAAGCAGTAAACCCAGACTTTGAGAAGGGGAACACATGGGACTGAGCAAGATAAATTGGTGAGTAGCAGATGACACCTGGGCTGAGATTTTGAGAGGAGAAGCTGACAAAATGTACCAGCCTGTGGAGAAATAGGTTACCCACCTGCCTTGCTGTAACTGGAATATCTCTTCTGCTTGTTTGCCTCAAGGAAATCCTAAGATTATTTATTCCTCAGGAATCCCTAAGATTATTTTCAGTGTTTGCAGGAAGAAACTGCTTCATGGAGGCCTAATTCTTGAAGGCAAAATTAAAAAAAAAAGAGGTGATGTCTGTATTTTTTATGGCAAAGGAAAGAGGAATAACAGGTTGCTGGCAGTCCTGCAGTATGGTACCAGCTATGACACAAACAGAAGCAGAATTTGGTTGCAGGTTGCAAATTCCTTTCTGTGTCCTTGAGAATCTTCACAGGAGTGCAAGTGTTTTGCTCTTCATTTGCAAATTGTTAAAGTAGTTTTCATTCTGCTGTTACCTTACCTTATCCTAATTTCCTTGGCTTGTAATTGCTGTGGCCTATTTACTTTGGAGTTTAAATCATCCTGGTTTAGCAGAGGCATGGTTACCTGGGGCAGTCCTATTCCCTCTGGAGGCATGCTCTTATCATTATCATGTTTGTAAAGCCTCGAGCAGCACTCAACTCCAGCTGGCCCACTTTCAAGCTCCTGACATGATTCTTCCTTTTTTTCCCCCCTTTTTTTAAAAACAATTATTTATTTCTTATTTTCACAAAGTACATTTCTTACTACAAGTGAATTTGCTGTAATTTTAACTTTTTTCCAAGCTATTCCTTGGGCTGCTTCACTTACTATGTCTCCTTCCCAGGATGACTTTTAAAGACATTGAAATAGATCTCATTTGTCTCCTGAAATACAGAGCTGGGTAAAGTGTGAAACCTTCATGCCACTCACTTTTGAAAGCTGTGAGAACAGTGCCAGGCTATTTGGAAATGAAAATAACTGTCAAAATAAAAATGATCCAGAAATCAAAATGATCCAAAATCAAAAATCAATGATCCAAAAATCAAAATTATCAAAAAACCAAAAATCAAAATGATCCAAAATCTATAATCAAAATGACCAAAAATCAAAATGATCCAAAATCAAAATGATCCAAAATTGAAATGATAACTTACATTTTGTCTGCTTCATCCTGGTTAGACACCATCATGACTTCACCCTGGCTAGACAAACCATCTTTCACTTATGGAATTCTGCTGTTTTATGGATGGTGTAGTTAAAAACTAGAGATTTGGAAGGGGTTGGTATTTTTTCGCCAGTTCATCCCCTTAATTTAACATTTCATTTGGATCTCAGCTTAGTTGCAGTCCCCTTGCAGCACAGAGGTTTTGAGAGCCAGTCCCAATCCTTGCTGGCACAAGAGCACTGGTTTAGGGGAAATTTTCTGTGCAGTCCTAGTTAATAGTTTTGTCTGCAATTGATACAGAACAGATCTCAAATTGATCCCAGCCAGGTTTAAAGCTTCTTTTTTTTTTATTTTTCATTGACTTCTCTTCTTATTTAGGGTTGTCTTGATTACCCAAGCTGTTCTCTTCTTTATTAAACTCTGCTTTGGACAGTGTGATATTGGAATATTTAAAACTTCTTTCTTTTTGCTGCTTTCTAATGCCATGTCATAGAATGGATTTGTCCTTTGTTAAAAAAATTAAAGTTATCCTAAAGGGTAAATTTTTAAAACTTTCAAGTTTACCTAAAGGGCAATTTTGAGGAAAGGGTCACAAGGTATAGCTGAAAGAAGTAACCTGTTAAATGCTTTGAGGTGGAAAAAAACCCCATCAATTTGCTGTAAGGTCATTTCTCTTACCACCTGCTTCCAATGGAAGGCATTGTCCATCAGAATTCACTCAGTATTTTCACTGAAAGCATTTGTAAAGTTTTTGTGAAGGCCATGCAATGTTTCAGACCAGACTGTCATTTGGTACTCAGTGACTGCTCATGACTGCAGTGTTCACATTCCTTACCCAGCTTCAGTAACAAAATACATTAGATAAGGAAGATGTTTAGGAAGGGATAAAAAGATTAAAGCCACAAATTTACTTCTGTGTTCCAAATAGAAGATGAACCAGACATAACCTTTTTGAAATATTTTTAAAATTTTTTTAAAATTTTTTTTCAATTCTTTTTTGTGTGTATATGTGTTTGTGAAAGATGCCATTTTTCCTGGGAGAAGAATAAAGAAAAAATAAATATAAAAATATAGTGGAAAAATTAAATATGATGGAAATGTACCTGAATTAAGTGGTCTGAGATATTCATATCTTTACAGAGAATGAAAGCAAGAGGTGTGCAAGCCTGTCCCTGGCAGCACAGTAACTTTGCACTGTCAACAGAGCCAGCCTGTTCCTCCAAGGCATCCAGTCCTGGCCACTGTCCCCAAAAGATGGAGATATCCTCATTTTGAAATATTTCTTCATTTCTCTATGCAGAGGCTTGCATTACAGATTAATTGGGCAGGCATGTTTACAGCATTATTATTATCATCATCATCATCATCATCATCATCCACTGTGGAGGGGTGGGATGAGAAGGGACAGATACACTCGTGCAAGCTCAGCCTGCTTTATTTTGGTACTTTGAGACAGGATCACTTTTTCTACCATCAAGACAAAAGTGGTGAGGCTGCTCACAGAAACAGCTATGAATATAAATAATAGAAGTATTATAGGTATAAAATACAAGTCTACAATGTTGGCAAATTTTGCTTGGAGATAGAAGGGAAAAGAAAAGCGAAATTAAAAATATTTTTTTATTTTTCCAACTATCTATGTGGCTTAATATATATTAAGTGTTTTGTCTGCCTGTACAGCAAGGAGCATAAACAATAGGATTTTTGGTGAAATTGCATTTTAGTGGTTGGCACACTTCTATCTGGTTAAATTCAATGCATTCCAGGTGTGGGTTTCCATGAGCAGTTATGTTAGTATCCAAGGTTTTATTTTAGGAATTTTTCCCAGTGAATATTCTGGCAACTCACCCTGTGGCATAAAAAGGTGTGTGAGTGCAGCTGGCTTTTGTTTTGTTTCCTTCTGTGGAGCCTGATTCCACAGATAAACTCTGAGAACATCTGTTGAAGAGCCTTGCAGGAGAGACAGGTAAATGAAAGCTTGTTTTTTGAGTCCCAAAGTGACTTTTCACAGGGGGAAGTGTCCATGCCCTCTGTACCAAGCCGGGAACACAGGTAATGCTCCATATCCAAAACCAGAGATGCCTAGGAAGTTCTGATGTTTCTAGCTGGAGTTTGGTCTAAATCAAGTATTCAAATATTTGAAAACTTGCTTGAAATTCAAGTGTTAGCTTGACATGGAGCCTTTAGAATTCACAGTTTGATCCTGGGATGCCTTACGTGGTCAAGAGGTATTTAAATTCAAGTTCTTCTGGAGTTCAGAGTCTGATAGAAACCTGTTTCTTGGCTGTATCAATGTCTTTGGTTTTTCTAGCAGTTTACAATTTCACACCGTGCTTCAGTGAACTGGGCTCTTGAGGAGATGTACTGACACAAAGATAAACAGTTCAAATTCTGCAGAACTCCTGACCACATGCAAATCTTTCCAATTATTATGTTTTGCCAGTCTTTACCTCCCATTACAATCCACAATTATGCTTTCATTTTCAGAAGAGCATTAATTTAATCTAACAAGAATTTAGGCACCCTGATTGCATTCTTAGTGCTCTGGGATTTCATTCTTGGTGCTCAGAGGATTTGGGGCCAGCTCCCAGGTCTCAACTCACAAAGAGACACTGATGAAGGTGAGTAAAAAAAATTCTTCTGCTGCTGATTCTGCTTTTCTGAGTGTCTCAGTCTGGAGCTCTTATGACATGATGTGAGTGAGGAGCTCTGTCTTCTCAGGTGATTATTTTCCCCCCAGGGATTTGAGAACAACATTAATTTTTACCAGTGTTTTGGGAGAGCATAATACTCCTGGGAGGATTTTGCTGCCAGGTGCTGGATGGTCCTGCATCTCTAGAAGTGAGGCTGAAAATATGTGTAGCTCTGGCATGATTCAGATTCAAACTTTGGGTCTTGGTAATATTCTAAATCATCAGCATTGGGTATCTAAAAACTGTACTTTTATCTGCTCAAAATAAGTTCCAGGCACTTTTCTTATGGGGTTTAGTTTTCTATTCCAAATTTTGGAAAAAGTATAGAAGAACCTGCAGCTAGCCTATGTTTTCAAAAGAGATTGTAATCCTTCAGTCATAAACTGAGCTCCTTACTGGCATGGTGAGATTTGGATGAGGAACATAAGTGTCAGAATATATTCAATTTCTGCCTACTTTTCTCTATAGGCCTCCTGTGCCTGACACGTGTGAATGACCCCCACAGGACAGGGACCCTGCAGAGGTTGTATCCTCTGAGACACCTTTTTGGGGCCTGTATCTTATTTCCAGTGTTATGACCTGTACACGTTGTGGAAAATTCCTTTAAGGTGGCTTTCAAGAGGTGACTTTTTAGAATCTGAATGGTGGATTTAAGGTTCCTTTGGGAAAATATGAATGAATTCAGTGTAAGAAGTTTGGCTTTCACCACAAAGCCAGACTGCAAGGTAAAGTAAAGGATTTGCAGCTCTCCAGAGCATTTTGGAAACTGTTCCTGCATGGCTGCTCAACAGCAGGGCAATTCCTAGAGGTCAGCACAAGCTGTCAGCTCTGCTTGCAACTGCCCTGTGCCACTCAGTCTCGTCTAATTGCAGACAGGACTTGTACACTACAGAGATATGTCTGCTCTGATGGGAAGATAGAATCTGTAAGAGAATGGTTATTTATTTGCATATTTTTTTATTGTTTGAATGCACACCTGCCAAAAATTTGCACTTAAAAGGATGCCTGTATTTTATATTATGACACATACATCATCATTTACTTCTGCAGTTCTTTCAGCTAAATTTAGAAAGACAGTTTTAGGTCATGAAGTCTAGAGAAACATTTCAAATACAGAAAAAGAGTATGTACCATTAATATGGCATGTATGAATTTATGTGGATAACATTTGAAATGGAGATTGTTCATCATTCTCCATCCTAGCAGATTTTACTGTAATGGGTTCTGACTGGAATGTTACATGCACAAATGCACGCACAGAGCACTTAACCTTCAAAAAGACTGGGCACTCTGTGGTGTTTAGGATGGATTTAGTTAATTGAGTATGGATTTAAAGGACATGGAATACAGCTGTCCTGAGTTTTTGGTTGGGACACTTGTATGGCATCCATGCTGTACAAGCACCAGCCAGAGTGTCCTCACTGTGACTGGAACAGGACAGAGCAGAACCCAGGAGAATGACCTGAATTGGGAATGGAGAATGAGATCTGTGCTGGAATCCACACCGAGCTGACAGTGGAGTGAGAAATGACCAAGGACTGTTGAGTGAAATATTCTGCCCAGGAAGATCTGCAAGTAGAAAACCATATAAATTAGCTGAGAAAAGTCTGAGACCTGTATCATCTTCACTGAACATAAAGTTTCATTTAATTTACAAAGAGGGGTTCCATGATTTCACAAACCCAGCAGTACTAATTACCATGTATCTATCTATTTATATGGATAGATATATAGATATTTATATCTAGTTCAGAACAGTTATTTAGAAATAATTTCTCATTTTCTTTCCCACCAATGTATTATTATCATTTTATTTAGGCTTGTCAGCACCCTCTCTTTATTGTAGAGAATATGTATTATCTTTTACAAGTGCAAATATATAATCTTCTATGCCCATGGGCACACACACATAAATGAATGTATATTAAGGTATACCCAGATACACTTAAGACCTTCTTATTTTTCAGGAGAGAATTTTTCATTACCTTTTTATGTCACACTAAGACCTGAAGAGCCCTTTATGTCAGTTGTAAAGATGTCAAGTTCTATTAATGAAAGACTTGGACATGAGCATGGCTTGGAAAACACATTTGTCTTTAGAATTTAAAATGGCATTCATCTTCTGTGGTACAAAAAAAAAACAAACCCAAAAAACAAGACATTTCCTAAAATCTTTTAGGGAAAAAAGAAATCGTGAATTAATTAAATTACATTTATGCAATCCCTAAATTTTATTAAATGAGCAGATTAAAATCAGTAGAAAATAGTGGTGGGAAAAGATGTCTTTGAGGTTTCAAGTTCCAAAATTACTCTTCTTCTCCTAAAAAGCTTTAGTGAAGAATATCTCTTGCCCTGTTGTCTGTTCTCAACTGACTCTCATATATGTGGCCATAAGATGGGTAGTACTGCCTTGGAACAGATGTTTAGGGGAAAACTGGAGTAAAAATAACCTTCAGCTAACTTGCTCTGGCAAAATTTTAGGAAGCATTTTCTGTGTTTTGCCTACTTTCAGAGCTTAAGTGAACCACATGTCTTTGAAATTTGTTTTTAAAAGGGTGGAGGCTCCAGAAAGCCAACAGTTGTGTAGAACACAACTTCTTCCACCCTTTCAATATGTAATGGTGCAAGGAGATCTCCCACTTTGATATTTTTAGAATAGTGCTGTTGAGTCATGAAGGAGAATCATGCAGAGGCATGCTGTGACCTAGTGGTTTCTTTACCCTAACAAATTACAGTTCTCATGTGCATGACTCCCTTTCTGCTTGTCAGTCTGCTCACTAAACCTTTCCACTGTTTCTAGTCTAAATGTGATGAGTTTGAACTTCTCACGAGCCACCAAACCTCCTTGTCAGTCCCAATAATTCGTGTTTGCCCTCAGCCCCGTGTCTCTGTTTCCCTCTGCTGTTCTGCCGAGACATTGCTTGTTTTCCAGTGTTCCCAGTTTTTCTCTGGGCTTGGGAAGCCACACTTAGCTCACTTCAAAGCCCAAATTGTGCTGCTTGCTCACCTACAAACATCTGCCAGAAGGTCTCCAAAACTGTGAGAACACATGGTGTGTCTGTAATACACAGAAATATTGGGATGCAGGTATACAAAAACCCTCTAGGGGACAAAGTTGGCTTTTTGGGGTGGTACAGTGGCAGAGACAATGACAGAGATGTCACGTCCCACCTGTTGGATGAAATTTCTTTGTCTGCAGCTGAGATGAGCTGAGAGGAAAGCCCCAGGAGGGAAAGCAGATTTTCCACCTGCTGCTTTTCCACCTGTGGGTTTGTGAAACCCTGTAAGGGCAAGGCAGGGTAGGATGGAAGGTGAAACAGAAGAGGGAAACTTGCACATGAGTCCCTAGATCTGCTGCTGTGGAGGGAAACTTTCAGGGTTTGATTCAGTGGAAAGCAAAGTTGTGTCTGAGCAGAACATATCTTTTCCATTTATTTCCTTTATGAACCACTAACAATTGCTTTAAATACTTTTTTTTTAAATACAAATGTAAGGCTTAGGTTAGGCTGGCTGCTGAAGTTTGCTTTAACTCATGTCTTCACTCTTTCTCTCATTGAATTTTTTTCTTTTTTTCGTGTGTTTTGCTGTTTCTTTGGGAGGTTTTAGGGAAGTTTTGCCACTTTTCTGTACCTCAGTCCATGAGGGGCTGCAGAGGCTGACCTGAGGAGCTGAGGGCAGACACTTTAATCCTAAGCCATGCACTGGTGGAAACTGAAACGCAGGGAACTCTCAGGACTTCGGGCTTGGAAGCCAAAGCTTAGAATTAAACACAGGATTTGATCTGAGACCTTGCAAAAGGCTTCCAAACTTAGGTGCTAGAAGAGAGAATGTGGATTTATAGTTTAAAGCAGACAGGTTAAGCTAAGGAAAGTTTAGAGTTTTAGAGTACAGTACTGTACGTTTGTGTGCCATAACGTTATTAGTTAAAAAAGCTTACACTGAGGCATGAGTCAATAAGATTAAATATTTCAAGTTTGTGTTAAAAGCATAAATATCCTCGTTAGTACTGTTTTTTAGTTAATAAAACCTTAAAAGCTCTTGTAAGTAGAAATCTTGTGGATTTCTGAGCCATGCAGTGAAGCTGTGAGCTGAACTCACCCTTTCTGCCTGTATAGAAAATAAAAATAAATTGCATCATCTAAAGAAACTCAGAGGTCCCATCTAGAATTCATAGAAAATTCCTCACATCCCCCCTGTCTGGAAGGGCTCTGATGTTAGAAAAGTGCTGTCAGAGTGGGGAGGGGGGGGCCTTTGCTTGTGCCTTCTGCTTCAGACTTTAAGCAGCCTTTAGCCCTGGCCAGCTGAGAACTTGGGAGACAGCTCCAAATGGTTGTTGAATGCTTCCAAGGTGTTTTTAGCAGCTGTCTCAGTGGGTCCTAGTGTGGCTTTGCAGAGAAATCCAGCTCTTTCTGGAGCACAGGGATGGCTCCAGGGCTGCCAGGGGGTCACGTGCGGGCTCCTGGTGCCCTCACTTGAACCCTCAGCGTGTGCAGGGCTCGCTCCATCTGCTGCATCCTTCCTGATGGAGCAGCCAGCTGCAGTGCAGGGAGCTGAGAGCCTTCCTCCCCTGCAGGACCTCCCCTGCACAGCAAAGCTCTGCACGGGGTGCAGCAAATTCACCCATATCCCTGGGAGCTCTGGGCACCAAGGCACAGGCTTCTTCAGGTTTCTGCTCCAAGCCTTCCAAGGCTGCTCTAGTTTTAATTTAGATTATTGGTGAGGAGCAAATATTCTTTCCACGTCAGTGGATACTGACAGTTTTAAAAACTGACACGTTGAAATAATTACCTAGCTCTGTATTTAAACAATTAAGTCATGATTAATTCAGTAAATGCCATAATGGGCTTTTAGAAATGACAAAAGAATCCTTTCCTATGACATGCATCAATAGTTGTAGCTTTTGATAGGCTTTTTACCTGTTGAAGTCAGAAATCTGGTCCTACTTTGTTTACATTTAAGGCACTCCAAATTTTCCCCCCTAATTTAAAAGACTTACATGGAAGTTCTCATTTCCACAAGGTCTTTAGAAATATTGTATGAACAGAAGAACATAATTTTAATAAGACATTTTAAGTTTTGATTATTTTAATTTTATTTTAATTTTTGTTAATATTCTTATTAAGAATAATAAGAATATTTAAGAATTATATAAGAATAATTTTAATAGTAATTGAAACATTTTATAACACTATGTTATATGATACCTGATATTGATCTTCAATATGGTTTTCAAATCAACTCAGGCAGGAAAGGAATGTAATTTTAACGAGTGTAGATAGTGGTAAAAATGCATTTAGGTGTTACATCTTTAATGTAGTTAAAGTTATAACAATATTTACATTTATAAATTTATAATGATATTTATAGCGATAGTTAAAGTTATGTTTATATCTTTAACAGTTCTCTGAAACACAAAGAGCAGCTTCACCCACCTTTGCCCAGCCTTTGCTAAGTGCATTTTAAATAACAGAATGGCAAATGTCTGCTTGCACAGACTTCCAAAATTGGTTTGTTTGTGGACACGTTTACAGGGCACAGTATGAAACACAGCTGGCACACCTGCTCATCTGAAGATTAGGAACCAAAAAGTCTCTGTGAGGGCAAATATTCAACATATTTTAAATAAAAATATGTGCACATTTGCAAGACAGAAATATGTTTTACCATTTGTAAGAGCAATGCAATTAGGAGCAGTCTGGTTCTGCAGATCCAGGTTTAAGTTTAACATTTTAAGCTGTTTGAAGGTGTGCTCTGTGTTATTTAAAAATCTCAGTTCTTCCAAATAAATAACAGCAAATGTTAGATATTTTGAACAGAAAGATCTGGCAACTGAAAAACAGGGAACAAAAGGCTTGTTAAAGTAGATCTGATGTTCTTTAGGAATATATGAATTTCAAAGTGTGTCTTTCCAGCAATACAAAGGGAAAAAGTAAGTGTATGTATGTATACACAGACACACACATGTTTATATTTGTAGAAGTACAAATGTAAAGCAGAAAGAAGTAATGCAAAGCAGCTGATTTTATTGGCATTTGATGAAATCACAGTTATTCTGGGAAGCAAGAAGTGTCTGAGTTGTTTCAAAGCTGCACAGAAAGAAATGGAACAAAGCAAAAAGGTAACCCTGGCTTGCCTCAGGTATTTCACAGAAGCACAGGCAAATACAGGTGCTTATTTTGGCAGGGACACTCAGGGCTCCCTCTCTGCAGCCAGCTTCTTTTACCTGCTGAACACTGCCAATTAAATTTGAGTGTGAGATATAACCTGAGGTGATCAGCCTTGCTGAGATTTGGTTCACGTTGGAACCCTGGCTGCTGAGAATTTCTGATTTTCTGTGCTGCCAGGCACTGACCCCAGGAGAACACTGCATTGACCTGAGACCATAGAAAAGACTTCCAAAACTGAATGACAGAACTGAGATTATAAGTGTGTAGTTTGAATAGAAGTGTGTAATATCATATGGTGAAAAACTTAGAGTTGTAGAATATAGCAATATTTATAAAACAAAATAGACATTTTAGGGCAGAAGTTAGTCTTTCTTCTTGCCTTCTTTATGGGTTTGGGTGGTATTGTATAATGAGATTAAAAAGTTTACTTTGTGAGTTACAGGTAGTTAGTTATTGAGTTAAAAATAAAAATAATTTAGATGTAATTTCTTCATCAGACAGTTTATCCTTAGAAAGGTTTCTAGAGAGAGAGATGTAGCTCCATTTTTAGTTTGTTAGAGTGAAGTGCTATAGAGCTCACAGTTTATAACGCTGTAATATAGATAAAAACTAATAAATATCTGAGTCCAGACACGAAATACCATCTCATATGTTTAATCCCAACCCTAACAAAAAGTTAAAACACCACAAGTTGACTCTGAGCAAAGAAAGAAGTGTAATGTTAGCTGTTCTAAATAATACAAATGTCAGAAATTGGTGTGCCTGCAGACTTTAAAACCTTGTTAGAAGCAAGGTGTGAAATCAATATATTAGCTCATAAAATCTGTCTATAACCTGCTCATGGGACTCATCGACAGATTTGAATTTGACCTTCTTCTTTCTGGATGTCTTGGGTTAAGAGACCAAGCTTTAGAAAGGATGTAGGTATTGGCTGTGATGGCTTTATGTCTTTAGTGCTGAAATAGAAAGCATTTAACCTCATGAATTTTTAAATTGTATTAGTAGATACAAACATTGGTATCCCACACATTTATAAATTAATAACAAGCTGCAAAGGGGAGCAATAAATAGTGAAAAGGAATGAAAGTGAAATCTAATGCATAGATTAGATATGTTTGAAATAGTTTTGACAGATACAGAACCCATTTTGTTTGGGAATTGTTTTATGGAACTGTAGCTCTTGTAGAATTGCTTTTAAATTTCATCTGTGCTGAACCAGATGTGTCCTTCAAACCTTGTAAGGAAAGAGATTTCCTTCAGCCCTCCCCCCTCCCTGTATGTATCCAGTATTGTGTATTTTCTTTTTTGAACTTATGTATGTATTTTTCAGAACACGTGTTGCATCTGAAGTACGTTAGTGTAAAATCCCAGCACAGCAACAGTACCACTTCTGGTAAATTCTGTGCAAACGCTCAAACAGGCATGATTCTGATTCCAATTCCCTACCATTATCTTAAAAAGAAGACAAAATGAGAGAGTGGAGCAATCAATAGCTGGGAGCAAGTTGTAATGTTAAAACCCAAACAAACAAAGTTATGTGTAATATTTTGCTAGAACAAACAGAGGATAAAAGCAAAGATTAATCAAACTTCCTTTAGGACTGTTTTCATGCCTCTCTCTAAAGATATCCAGCCTCACTATATACATTCTTGTCAGCTGTCTTGGTGCTCAATTCCCCTGGCTTTCCTCAGGGCCTTCAAGCTGCTGGTTTTACACTGTGGCTAATGCAAAGGAAAAAAGTCTGCTCTTAAAATATCCTTTTGGTTCTGTGGCTGTCTCTGCCCAAGTATCTCTAGAGACAAGAGCAAAGAGAAGTGCTCTCCCTGAAGGCTTTTGTGGGGCACCTTGTTTTCCAGACCTTTTAATGACCTGAAATACCTGAGCAGCACATGTTAAATAAACGAAGATAAGTGAAAAGTGATGGAGGCTACTGGAGCTCTGATTTTTGTGCAAGGAGCAGCCAGGACCTGTGGCTGTGACATATATATATAGAAACGTGTCCCCAAGAGTGAAAATTGTCATTCAGTGGAATAAAGGGACCATCATCAGGGCAGACCTCTGCTGAATTTCCTGTGCTGTTTTACAGTGACTGGTACAGACCAGACTGGGGAGAGACTCCACTGGAATTAATGAATGAATGAATGGCAATTCCACGGCAGTTCATGCCAACATTGCTCATGTCTTCTGGCAAGGTTATCTAAGGATAAAACTATAAAAAGAAAGTATTTAAATCAAGTCTATAAAAAGCAAGTATTTAAAGTATTTTAATTATCTAAATTTCTTTTATTTTAATGCTTTAACAGATTGCAGGTC
>VYZP01027298.1:6301-19841 GCA_013400635.1 Hypocryptadius cinnamomeus
TTTTCTTTTCTTTTCTTTTCTCTTTTCATCATTTTTTCTCCTTCTCTCCCTCTCTCTCTCGCATCTCTGCTGTGATACCAATTTCCACCAGCTCTGTAGACACAGATGGCTCTTATAGCACACCCAAAAATCTGGGGATTCCCAATTAGCTCTTAATCCAATTCCATGGCTTTTAAAAATATTTTTTTCCTTTCTACATTTAAATGTTGATGTTTTCTTTTTAAAATCATTGAGCTACTAATACACAAATATCAACAGTACTTAATTTCTCTGTTTTTACTTTGCTGACCCTCTGCAAACTTTCCATCTGCTCCTTCCCAGTAGTAAGAGTCAAGTGTGAGTGCTTGAGCCCTGGGTATCAGGAACACAGGCAGCCAAGCCCTGACACACATCTGGATGGAGCTGCAGATTGCAGAGCAATGGGATTAAACTCATTCTTAGAGGAAAACTCAAAGCTGGCACAGGGTGCCCAGAGAAGCTGTGGCTGCCCCATCCCTGGCAGTGTCCAAGGTCAGGTTGGACAGGGCTTGGAGGAGCCTGGGACAGTGGAAGGTGTCCCTGCCATGGCAGGGGATTGGAACCAGGTGATAATTCTGGCCCCTTCCAACGCAAACCATTCCTCTGATATTTTCACGAAACCACAGCCTCTGGTTGGAACACCTGGAGCCTCAGGGCTCTGAAGACTTCCTTGAAGAATGACAAAGCACAAAATGATGAATCTGGCCTTGAAATATTCAGTGTTTTGGTTTACCAGCAAGAAATTGGTATTTTCATTTGAGGAAAAATGCTTCTTATTAGTGACACTGGAGTTTCAACTGCTCAGTTTTCCACCAGAGGGCACTCCTATATTTTCAATGAAGGCAAGTTTCGGAACAAGATTGTGCAGTTTTGTTTGGGCAGTACAATTCCAGCTGTGACAGGGAAAAATGCAGGAGCAGAATGACCTTGTTGCACATCTGGAAGCACTGTCCATCTTCTGGGACCCTCCACTGCCACCTGACGGGGCACAGCCAGGCTTCAGAACCCCGTGTGTGTGAGGCTGATGCACACAAAATAAATAACCAGTTCATGCACACAGTGTTTGATATGGTCCAGTTTAATTAAGGGATCTGTGTCTTCCTCCTGAGGAGCGACAAGGCCACTTGTGTCACATGGGCTGGTACCACATTTCAGTATTTTCCATGGAATATTCCATCCCACACACAGTCCTGTGGTTTTATCTTCACCCATAAAAATCCACATTGTTATAAAAATTAAGTCACTTCCACAGTTGATGCAGCTTGGGTTGACTGTGTAGTTTTGGTACTCAGGAGTTTACATCAAAATATGATGCAAAAAACTATCTGCAGTCAAATCTGTAAACACTGAAGAATCTGTTGGTTTAGCTGGACTTTGCTCCTGTCAGAGATATATATTATATGTATACACCTATGTATGTGTATATATATCCTTATCATATATTACAAGACTTTTAAATCCTTTTTTTAGCTCTTATAACTTAGAATGATTTTCAGTAATTAAGGTAATATACTTGAATGAAGAAAATCCAGGCACTTTGTTTATTGATGAAAGAAGAGAAATCTCTCTCTGATGAAAGAAGAGAAAGCATGATTTTGTGGAGATAAAAATTTAAAAAGTCAAGGCTCTGAATAAAATCAGAAGATTAGTAGTTTGCTTTATTTATGCATACAAGAGTAAACCAAATTTCTGAATAGGCTCTTTCAAGTCTGAATTACTTCCTAAAGATGTATTTAATCAAGTTCATTCTTTAGTTACTGCAATATTTGGAAAAGGCAGTTTAAGGAGGAAATAAGATTTTCTGGTAATTCTACCAAAATATAGATGAACAGGGTGAACAGAGATTTGGATTATGATGCATTGAGCAGTTTAGAGGTTCTAGCACCATGTGAAAAGTGACAGGTTCTCACAGCTACTCATAAACTGATCAGGTAAATACTTTTCCCCTCCTCTTAAGTCAGAGAGGAGGAACAGCCTGAAATCAGATTATCACACTCAGCTCTGTTCCAAGGAAACATCTCTGTTAAACTGCACCCAGATGAGACAACTCAGGGCAGAGCCAGGCTGAGCAAACTCAGGTGTAAGCATGTGTCATTTTTCCAATCCTTCCTTCTCACTTGTATTTTTCCTATGGATGCCTTTGGCATGGTTTTTGTCTGCCACAGTTTTTTTTTCCCCTCCAGTTGATTATAGCTCTGCATTCTAAGGCTGTATAAAGGTGACTTTGGCTGCCTGGTTATGTGGTGACTCCTCTTCCCTGTGCTCCAGCAAATTCATCAGCCACTGTCTTCTCTGGCCAAATCCATCATTCCTAATATAACCAGAGATCAAGAATATGGATCTCCTATGAATGTGTGGTGTAGCAGATGACCTCTGTGCCTTCAGAATTTGAATGTGGGGAAACTGGTTCATCTGCTGGGACCAGTCACTTCAGTTCTCTGCAGTGTTTTGTGATTACTTATCTTAAATACTTCTTAAAATTCTTCTTTTGACCCACTGCAGAAAATGTCTCAGTGCTTAACTGACTGCATCTCCACTACTCACTTCCTGGCTTTTGATCCAGAACCATTTTTCTCTGCAGACTCCTCACCTTCCAGCTTCACCCCAGCCAGGCCTGCTGTCATCAAAATCAACCTCACTGTAGCTACAGGTCTCTTGAACCTGCAGATGGTGAGGAAAACCTGTCCCTGCCAGAGCATGATCCAGACTGCAAGAGTGGCATTTTTCTCACCAGGGTTCTACTTCAAAACCATTCTCCTTATGCTGCATTTATAGGTAATGGAGGTACTTCAGGTCTGTATTTCACCTTTTATTCTTACAGCAGATGCCTGAGACAGGCTGGATGACCAGATAAGGTTAATAAGACTACCTTGACATGACCAAGAATTTTTTTAAAAAGCATTATATAAGTCAAGTCACTTACTACTTCTTACTACGTATACTTACTTCTATATCTCTTTCCAGGTAAGGTTGAGGAAAACAATTGCTTGGGGAAGAGAAGTAAGGATATGGATGGTACAATTTGTCTATGATAACTTTTTGAGTCTTAAGGCCATTGGTTTGGCTCTGATCAGTAGAGCTGAACTCTGCTTCTTGAACCATGTTTTCCAAGATGCTGAAGGGCCCTTGGCATTATTAACCTGTCAAACATACCAAGGCTTTTCTGGAAGGTGATGCTATTTGGTCTAAGCCAAAACTGTGTCAAGGATCAAGGTTATAAAGGCACAGAAAACCTTTTTAGTGCTCAGACCTGTGTTCTGACTCTGTGTAACCTGTCACTACAGACAAACATGAAAAAAAGAATGGATGGAAAGGTTTCAGAGGAAAATCTATTAAAAAAGGCCTGAAATTAAGAATCAATTTAGGTCATGGCACAGAGAAAGCATTTACTTATAGCATACATCTATGATGCTATAGAATGCCATCAGTGATGTACCAACAGTGTGTAGGTATCCTCTGGAATACACAGGGAAGGTGTTAGACAGCAATGGACACATGATTCATCTTCTCATCAGTGTGTTCCCTTTGGAGCCTGTTTGATGGTGTCACCACAGGGTCTGCAGGAATTATTAAAATGGGCTGTATTTTCTCTGTGAGAAGCAATGCAAAATCACGCCTCTCCACTCCAGCTGCTCAGCTACTCACAGCTCCCTCACGCACACATGCACACACGTGTGTACACACAACTCCTGTTCTTGCCTGGATGTCAGGGCTGTTTTGAGTGTGCACTGCAGTTGTTGATGTGTTTCGTGGTCATGTCAGGAGGGACAACAGTGCACACACCATATGTATTCCATATATGTGGAATATTCAGGCATACTGCACAGACTATATGTATTCCATATATGTAGAATATTCAGGCATGCTGCACAATTGCTGTTTTGTCTTTGAAACATGCCTACTGCTTCCCCAGAAATGAGTGGAGGCACTGATTCACTTTGATATTACTGAGGTTTTCATGGGCAAACTCATTCGCTTTGGTTGAACCCAGGAGCTGTGTGGTCCATCTTGGCTAAGCAGAGCATTCAGTGCTCAACCTGTACAATCTTGTTTCATTCTTGTCAACTGGTAATGGGTGGGCTAGCTAGCAATCATAGTTTAGCCTAAATGGCCTTATTATTTACTTCTATTTCCTTAAATTGAGCAGAAAGGCATCCTATGCATTGTGTATCACCTCCTGGCAGGATGAGCCTCTTGCTCCCACCCACTTCCAGCAAAGCAGGTCTGATGCTGCAGTTCATGAAGTGAACAAAGACAGCAGGGGCTCAGGGGAGATGCTTTATGCAGAGGATAAGATGAGGCTCAGACACCGAGCTGCTTGGGGCGATGCATTATTAAATGCTATCTACTGATACGCTCCTTCTGTAGAAGCCGATTAATGACATCCCACTTTATTATTCCTTATCTTTTATCTCCACCTTGTTTCACAGATGTAGCCAGCAGTAGACAGCACTAACCAGAGACCCGTGGCACTCATTAGATGGTGGCTGCTCCTCACAAGTGCCATCAGACGTGCAATTCCCACCCCTGATTTTGCTAACGATGCTGGTTAACACTTTGCTGTGTCGCTGTTCAGGCAACCTAGACAACATGGTCTTGTCAATCTCAAACTAGCTTATCTTTTACTTATTGTTTCCTTTGACACCCTCCTCTGATAAAATGGGAGATAAACACATGACAGACCCTGCAATGTATTCCCCTGTCACTAAAATCTTAGCAGTAGCTCTGTAGAGAGGCTTCATCTAACGAGTGCTTCTTTTGACCTGTTTTCTATTGTGTTCGAGCGTTGCAGCTGCAGATCTTAAGGCATGTTTAAACCAGAAACACAATCTTGTTTAGCTGCTCCCTGTACTTCAGGAAGTGTTGTGTCTTTGTCTGAATGTGGGTGTTTAATTCCAGCAGCTGCACAGTACAGGGAAGTCAAGCCCATCCAGTTGCCTAAGGTCCTTCTTTTAGCTTCGATGCTGTGATTAGAGGAGAGCAGTTACCCCCTCTAAGAGAAAACTAATCAGAGGAATATTTTTCTGCTGGGTTAGTGTCCTGGTTTATGCCAGCAAGAGTTAATCAGGCACAAGGACACTTTTCTTGAAGATAGATAAAACTGCCTTGGTTACTTATCCTAACCAGATGTGGATTTGGTGAGGAGGGAGAAAAGGGGTGGGTTAGGGAACGGTAGCATCTCCTTAGTACTGGTGGTAATGGTGTGAGTCTTGTGTGACCAAAGACTCAAGGTCTGTCCCTCATCCCAAGGCTGCACCTGATGCTGGGAGCTCTATGTTCACCACCAAACCATGACCCTAAGCACCACATTTTCACATTTTTTTTGATTTCATAATTTCTCTGGGCAGTCTGTTCCAATGCCTGCCCACTCTTTCAGTCAATAAATTTTTCCCAGTATTTAACCTAAACCTACCCTGGCAAAACTTAACATTTCTTCTTGTCCTGAATTGTTCTGCATTATTTCTTTCTGTGGCTGGCTGTCTCAGTACCAGCCAGGCTGTGGATCATTTTCTGCCAGGTTAGGAAGTGAGATGAGTTCAGTAAGGAGGAACTTCACTTCTATGGTGAGCATTAACAGCAAAACTTATGGGAAAATTGAGAGAAAATTTTTGATACTAAACGATAATCCCAGCAAAGTATGGCCAAAAGTATTATAGGCAGAGTAATAAACAGGCAGTGCCTGACACTTTAAGCTGAGAAAGTAAGAGGGTTTTTATTTACATATTACAGTGAGTGCTGGTTTGTGGACAGGCTGAGACTGAGATTAAAGGGTCCCTACAGACAGCTCAGGGAGAAATACAGCTGCTTAAATCCAAATGTGTGGTCCTAACTGCCTCTGATAGCACTCTGCCATGCCTAGGGAAATCTTTAACCCTTGTGTATAACCCAGCACGGAGGGAGGAGAAGGATTAAAACTTTGATTCTTATTACATTGAAATAGGTCACTTCTTGCTCAGTCATTTGTTGCAATTAGCATCTAATTTGGAGACACTTTCCTCTCGTGTAAATCACTGTGTGGGCAGCCTGGGTGCCAAACAGAGGATTGTGCGTGCCACAGATGGATTTCAGGGTGCAAACCATCAGGTTCTGGAGCATTTCTTGTATCAGCTGGGGCACAGAATGTTCTCAGGCCCCTCTATGATCTTGACATGCATCTTCTGAGTATAGACCTGACATTTTCTTTTCCAGCTACAAAATGATAAGCTACAAACATAAAAAATTATCTATAGATTATTTCTGGTTTTTTAAAATTTTATCTTTCTTACATGTTCAGCAATCTGATACAGCAGAGCAGATGGACAGTGATATAAACTCAGGAAATCCATATGAAAATGGCCCAGTTAGAGTTAGTACAACGTTCATTTCTTCATTGTATAACAATTGTCTAAAAATCTTATCAGTGGCTAAATGTTGCAGAGAAAATCAAGAAGGATTATCTCCATACAAGTAGAAAAGGCAGCACCTTTCTGCTCAGATAATTAATATTTCAAGTGCAACATTTTTTTAAGGTCATTATAAAGGACATCTAATCTAGAGGAAGAAGAAATTCAGTTCTGCCTGCCACAAGATTTTTCCAGCTGCCATTAAGGGACATTCTCTTTGTAATGGCAAGAGACAGGACACTGCCTTGGCTGAACTGTCACATCACCATGTTCCTCTTAAACCACTGCACAAGTGAGATGATTCTTGCACTCAGAGAAGAACTTATTGCAAACTAATCTTTGGTCAGGAAGTTGCATTAGGTAGGTTCCTTCTAACTGAATTTATCCTATCCTATCTTGTGTACTTTTCCACGGTGAACCAGGAAGTCCATCATGTGGGACATAATGGACTCCTGCCATTATGTCCCACATAAGCCAGCTCTCTGCAAGGAGCTCCCTCAGGAGTAGGTGAGAAGGAGGAATGGGAAATAATCCCTTTCCACAGGCCTTCCCATGGCAACTCCTTGTTTGCTCTGGGTCCTTGCGAAAGGTAGGCAGGGTTATTAAGGGTTTCTCCTTGAAAGGTGGAAGGAAGCAGGAACAGGATATGCTAGGAGGAAAGGCTGCTCTGCTGTGGAGATCTCAGTGATGACAGGAGCTGTCAGGGACAAGGCAAACTGCCTTGAAATATGTTAGCCATATTATAATGACTTTTAAGTCTTTTACCAGCACTGATTGCAACATGGCCCTTTGGTATCACAGTCAATCACTAAATATTTCTCATGCCCTAGAAACATCAATAGCTGGGCCTCACATAAAGTAGTGGTCTTAGAGCACATGGCACAAGATTGATTGTGTTTCCAGACATTTCTGGAATATCTCCAGTGAAGGAGACTCCACCCCTCTCTGGACAATCTGTTCAGTGCTCGGTCACTGCACAGGAAAGTTCTGCCTCCTGTCCCGGTGGAACTCGCTGGGATCAGTTCCTGCCTGTTCCTCTGGTGCCATTGCTGGGCCCTGGAGCAGAGCCTGGCCCTGCTCTGAGCCCTCCCTGCACACAGGGACACCCAGGGCTGAGGGCCCCTCTCAGCTGTGTCTCCTCTCCAGGCTGAACAGCCCCAGCTCCCTCAGCCTTTCCTCCTCAGGGAGATGCTCCAGTCCCTCCATCATCTTTGCCACCCAGCACTGGACCCACTCCAGGAGCTCCATGTCACTCTTGTCCCAGCGAGCTCAGAACCGGACACAGCACCCCAGATGTGCCTCATTGGGACTCCTTGCTCACAGGGCTCACAATCGGTCATGGACATCTTGTCATCCACCGGGACCCTGAGGTGCCAGAGGTCTCTGTCTCCTCCCCCACCTCAGCAGCATCCATGGATGTGCCATGTTTTAGTACTTTCATCTGAACCACACCTCCTGAGTTTGTTACTTAAGCCATCACAACATTCTCTCATCTGAGTGACTCACTGAAGAGAGTTTTTTTTGGCAAGATCAGTACACGAAGGAACCATGCTGATACTTAATACCCTACTGGTTACAAAATGTCAGGTAAAACATTTGTTTCATCGTCTTCCTGGAGATCTGAATTAGGCTTATGGACATTTATGCCCTGGGTCAGATGTGTGATGAATAATTTTTACCTTATTACACTACCTTTTTCCTCTTTTGAGTGACTGAGAAATGCGTTCTTGTGGTTTGGGTTGCAGAAATCACTACAGCAAAGACATTGAGGGGCTGGAGCATGTCCAGGGAAGGGAATGGAGCTGGGGAAGGGTCTGGAGCACAAGTCTGATGAGGAGCAGCTGAGGGAGCTGGGAAAGGGGCTCAGACTGGAGAAAAGGAGGCTCAGGGGGGACCTTCTTGTTCTTTACAATTCCCTATAAAGAGGTTGTAGCCACGTGGAGGTCGCTCTCTGCTCCCACGTAACAAACAATAGGACAAGAGGAAATGGCTTCAAGCTGTGCCAAGGGAGGTTTAGATTGGACATTGACAAAAAATTTCTTCACAGAAGTGGTTGTCAAGCATTGGAACAGGCTACTCAGGGAAGTGTTGAAGGCACCACCCCTGGAAGTACTCAAGAAATGTGCAGTTCTGGTTCTTACAGATGTGGTTTAGTGATGGACCTGGCAGTGACAGGTAAATGTTTGGACTCAATGCTCTTAGAGGTCTTTTCCAGCCTTAATGATTCTATGATTTCTTGACCCATTATTCATGGTAAAGGAGTCTTTTGTGAGTGAGGGTAATGGTTCTGCCCACTTCCTTATTGATAACAACACTGGATTAACTATGGCAACATAATCATTCTTACTTGGACCTGTGCTAATTATTTCAGAGTGTAGTAAGTCATGTTCCAGCACTCACACCTCTGCCCTGACATTGCTTAATTTACTTTTAGAGCTGAGAGGGCAGTGTGCCATGGAGGGGAAAAGTGGTGGAGATGAATGAAGAAAAATCCCAACCCAAATAATAAGCACTTTGAGTTGTGAAATTGAACTTTTAACTTAATATTGGTCTTTCACACTAGAAGAAACGCCACTGGAATGAAGGAGTCAAATGTGTGATGAAATTATTCTGTGCCAAGGGCTCTGGGACTTGCAATCTTAATTATGACTGCAGCTTCCTTACTAAAAGGGGACTGGAATGTGCAACCTCTGTAAGGTGAGACTGAAATAATATTTAACCCCATTGTTAATTGCACAGAAAAACACCTGTATCCCAAAGGTCACCGAGTGGGGATTGCAGGTTATTTATGCTAATTGTTATTTCTCTCTGAAGGGGAGTCTGATGGAGGGTTGCTTAACCTGATTCTGCTCATGCTGCTAAATATTTAGGCTCCCTTCAACACCTAATGCTAACAAAGTCACAACTTTGGTGAAGTTTAGAGAATTTTATTTCATGGTAATAAGAGAGAATGAAAATTATGATGAACTGTTCAATGAAGAATGAGTAATTTAATGATACAGTGAAAGAACATACTAAAAAAAATTGAAACACATGTCTACTTCTTATGAAACACAAAGTTTCCGAATGCAGGGACCTTCCCCCTTTTGACTATCTGCTATTGAGAATGAAACCCTTTTCTCAGACAGTCCCTTTTCTTTACAAGGCAGGTTTGGTTACCTGTATTTAAATGCAATCTTACACTGCAAACAGGATTCTTAATTTAAATTAACTACATTTGGTGTGTTTTTTGGGGGTATTTTTTGTGTTTTTTCACAACTGAGCATTTTACAGTAGAACATATGTCAGCAACAGATTCTAAACCAGAATAGATCTACAGGAAACTGGTCTGCTCTTCTAATTGCTTTTAAGAATTACATATTTCAAGAAATCCTATTTATCTTCTGGTCCTGTTAACAGTACAATAGTTTAAATTTTCAATCAAGTTGAAAGTAGTTACATGACCAAGCACTATCCATCTATGCCAAGAACATAATAAACATATGGAACCACAGACCTTTAAAAAATGTTTATTCAATAACATTTTGGGAAAATAAAGATGAGAAAAGCTAATAATTAAATATATCTGGCAAACAAACAACAAATTTAAATTAAGATTTCTACCATGTTCTGGACCAATATATAAATAGAATATGTACATCATCCTACAGATTTTTCTTGTGTGAGTCACTGTACTGAAGTCAGTCCTTCTGCATATGTTGGAGAGGCAGAATGGAATCAGTGTTTGTGGAAGAATTCATTAAGGAGCTGGATATCCAGGAAGGTAAAAGTTGAGCCTGTTCTTTTATCCCAGTTTTGCATTGACAGGATCAGAGCAGTGGACACGACGAAGCTCTGGGCACATCCTGGACACTTTGCCAGGAATGTTGGAAAAAAGCATCTTCAAACTTTCAAGGCTTGGCTGAGAATGATTTGAAACACAGAATTAATCGTGGATGGGAAGTGAAAACCTGCATTGTGTCCTTTCAGAATAATTTTTCTACAACAGTATTTTCTCTCTAATGTTTTCTTCTCTGTTGCTATTTACTCCCCAACAGCATCCAAACCACTATTTTGACCACACATAGAAAATAAATGGCTTTCTCAAGGAGATTTCTTACTTATCCAGAAAGGTGTTTTAAAACTTTCTTTCTTTGTACTACAGTCTGTGATGAGAATTTGGTTAATTCCATAAAAGAAAATATTAATTAAATCTTGCATTGTGAGACTCAGCCCATATGTTTTTATTTCCTATCAGAATTCTAAAAAATCAGGTTTGCCACGTGCTCTTATCAAGTGTGTTGCTACTTCCATTTGATCTGCCACCATTGTTTAAAGGATGAAGAAGAAAAAAAAGGTAAAGAAGTCCCCTCCTTCCCTAGAATTTCTTAGGTTCAAGGATGAGATTTATCTCTCCTGGGCATGGAAAAGTGTTATCTCACCTAGGTAAAGCAGACAGCATGGTGAAATATGATTCTCTGATAGTGCTTTCAGCCTAGTATTTCAGCAAATAATTTTTTTTAAAATCAGTTTGCATAAATTAATTGTTGTTTAGGGGTTTTTTTAAGCATCAACTTTACCCATGTCACAATTAAAATGCTTACAACTTACTGCATAATCCATCCTCACAAGTATTGGGGCAATCCCCACAGGGCTCTCCTTCCTTGTAGGGTGTCTTCATTGAACTTATTAGGTTTCCCCTAAAACATCAATGTTATCAACATCAGCTATGAAGTCACTACACCATGTCTGAGAGGAAAACTACATTATAAAGATGTTTAGATTTGCATTCAGTTACTTGTGTAACTTACTGTTACATTTACGCTCGGTCCTTGGTTATATGTCAATTTTTACGTGTGTGCTGGGTTTATTTGGAAATGCTTTGGCAGTGGGCAGAGAGGGGGAGGAATTTGCAGGGTGGCTTTTGTGAGAAGACACCAGAGGCTCTCTCTGTCCCAGACAGGGCCAGTGTTGGCCAGCTCCAAGTTGGACCCATGTGATGGTGATTGTAGCTCTGTGATAACACATTCAAGGGAGGGTAAATTCTGCACGCAACAGCAACCAGCAGAAAGGATTGAGAATATGTGAGAGAAATCACTCAGCAGACACCCAGGTCAGTGCAGGAGGAGAGGCAGGAGGTGACCCAGGCACTCGAGCTGAGGTTCCCTGGTGCAGGCCATGGAGAGGCAGCTGTGCCCCTGCAGCCCATGGATGTCCATGGGGATGCAAAGATCCACCTGCAATCTGTGGAGGACCCCCACTGGAGCAGGAGAATGCCTGAAGGAGGCTGTGATCCCATGGGAATCACTGGATCAGGCTCCTGACTGGACTTGTGACCCTTTGGGGGACACATATTGCAGCAGTCCAATCCTGAGGGAATGGAAGCATGGAAGGAATCCATGCTGGAGCAATTTAGGAGGAACTGCAGCCTGTGGGAAGGACCCACACTGAAGTTCATGGAGGTCTCTCTCCAGTGAGAAGGACCCCACAATGGAGTCGGGGAAGGGCAAGGGGAGGAAGGAGTGGCAGAAATGGCACATGATGAACTGACCAGAGTCCCCAGTCCCACCCCATTGTGCTGCTGAGGGGGAGGAGGCAGAGAAAATCAGGAGTCAAGCTGAGCTTGGGAAGAAGGTGGGGGCTGGTAGAAGGTGCTTTAGATTTGGTTTTACTTCTTATTATCCTAGTCTGATTTGATTAGTCACAAATGAAGTTAATTTTCCCAAGCTGAGTTTCTTTTTCCCATGACAGTGAGAGGTAATGGAATCCCCTGACCTCATCCTCACTCATGAACTTTTTGCCATATTTTTTAATTACTCCATCCTGTTGAGAAGAGTCAGAGAGGCTGGGTGAGCTGCTGATGGTCAGTCAAGGTCAACCCACAACAAGGTATTGTAAATATAGAAATTAATTTTAGGCACTATTTGAAATCATCACTTTACCTTAACATTCCTGTTTAAGTTTTTTGGTAATAATTATAGTCTTCACTGTACTGCACATATTGGTATGCCTTTCTGAACCGAGATTTCAAGTAGAATATGCAAAATATTTATTTCTAATGAACTATTATGAAAATTAGGATTTTTAGGCAAGTGACATCTAATCTGAAAATCGGTGTCCCTTTTATACATTTTATGCTTTTTCTTGTATAATAACTCTTTTCCTGAGTGTGTTTCTGTCCTTTCATATTTCTAATACAGTCTTCAAACCTGTTTCTCAGCTACGGGTGATGTGCTCTGATCCAAATATCTCCAGCTCCTGACTAATTTTGATAATGTAACAAGTACCAAAAGTACAATCAATACGTACGCGGGGCAGTACTGGCAGACATAAAAGTAACTGTACGTAGTGTTGCTGCAGAAAGAGAAACCACATCCAATTTTGTCAGAATTGTGCCAAACCATCTGTAGGTATAAGAATAAATATCATGGGAGTATGAAAAATATGCATGTGAAAGTCATTTAAATACAATATGTATCACAGAAACGTGCAATGATGTTAAGTCACTTTATTTACCCTTTATAGTAAAAATATGAGCCCCATGTTACTGAAAATCTTTCACCCCTGTTCAACCAAAGAATATTGGGGATATAACAATAATAATTCAAGACACATGTTTATAAAACTTTTGATCTTGTCTTTATGACTGCATTCAATTGAAACTATTAATGTAGGAATGATGATGCAAAATTCTGTATCCTGTGTTTTATGCAGGTACCGTAGAAGTTTAGGATGAGCCATTGTCCAGCTCCTCTGAGTCAAAAGAACTCTGTTGACTGCAACAAACCTATTTATATTTCCTTGCTGATACTTTAATAACCCTGTTTGTCCAGCATCTGGGCAATTGTCAGATGCTAAACGTATAAGTTGTTGCTTCCTGAAGTCTTGAAATACCAGTATCTTTACTCTTTACTCCTGCATACACTTAGACTATTATTTTCATTTTAATTTTGTTACTTTACCTAT
The DNA here is from genome assembly GCA_013400635.1 of Hypocryptadius cinnamomeus. Classification (NCBI taxonomy): domain Eukaryota; kingdom Metazoa; phylum Chordata; class Aves; order Passeriformes; family Zosteropidae; genus Hypocryptadius; species Hypocryptadius cinnamomeus. The sequence continues at coordinate 19,648 of VYZP01027298.1, forward strand.
TATTTTCATTCTAATTCTGTTCCTTTGAAAGTTTTCATCTTGTTTTGTTAGAATAATTCTCATGTCTCCATTGTATTTATTTCCTTTAAAGATGAGAGGGTAAAACTTGCTTAGCTAACATTTATTTGTTCATCTAGAAATATAAATATATAAATATATATATAATATATAAATATATAAATATATATATAAAT
>VYZP01027299.1:0-72351 GCA_013400635.1 Hypocryptadius cinnamomeus
CACAGTTGGTAATGGGAATTTTCCTCCTTTCTCAAACAGTGGCGTGGCATTTTACCAACTTGATGGCAGGGTCACTTTGTGTAGCTGGCAAAGAAAGAAAAAGTTCTCTCAGAACAATGTGAGACTGTGCTTTGGCCCACACATCTTCCAGCACTAAATGCCACTGCAGAAGGAAACAGCAGCACAAGGCCAGATGGTCAGCACATTAGTGTGGTGCCGGGGGGAAACAGCTGGAGCGTGCCCAGCCCTCTCACTCATCCCCTCCCTGATTCCTACAGCTTGTACCAAGCCATAAAAACACCAGGCACTGCCTACACATGAGGCAAGAAAGCCTTAAGAGAGATGAGGTGCACAGTGCAGAAAAGTTATGTGATGACTAAAAGAGGCACTGTGGCCTCCAGGGATGTGTGTGCAGTTCAGCCCCCAGTTTTGCACAACTTCCCACACTGCAGAGGTGGTAGGAGGCACGGGAATCCTACAATGTTTTCCTGTAATTAAATCATGCTACACAGTGAGCTTTTGCTACAACGGGTCTGGTTGACTTACCATGCACAACAATCTGTTCAGAAGCTGCCTCAGCATGAAAAATGACTGGAAAAAATACATCTAGAATTCATCTTAATGTGAGTATTTTTACTCTCCATCCTATTCTATCCCCTCCACCTCTTTCTATCCCTTCTGTCTCCTTTTATGCCAGCACAGACTGTAAAAGGCTCGTCTGGGTCTTTGACTTCTGGTTCCTGTGCTGTATGTCTTACGTTGACATCCCCAGGTGAGAGCAGCAAGAAGGGTAGAAGCAGATGACTTTTTCAAGTTTTTTGGGGGTTTTAAACAGATGTTAAACCCTTTATGGATGGTATTATATGCTTTTTCTTCCAAGGTCCTAAGGACCTTCTAAAAGCAAGAAGTAGCCAAAAGGAGAGCAACGATTTCTGTTCAAATGAAGCAAAGTTTTAAATAAAGGATGGTTTCCTGAGGAAACGAGATTTGCAGACCAATTCCCCAAACAACTTCTGGATTGGCTGGTCAGGCTCAGCCAGGTTTGCCAAATAGGCAGACACCTCAGATTCTTGTGAGCTTTGAGGCAGCCACAAGAGGAGAAGAGGCTCATGTTAGGTCATCCACTGTGCTGATAATTATGAAGGCTGTCAGTATTTCTCCAGTCTCCTCATCCAAACAGATGTGAATGGGAAGGAAGAGCAAAGAAGCAGCCATGAGCAGTGCGGTTCCCAGGAGGAGTAAGGGGTGCAGTTAGGAATTTGAGGATGCTGCTGTGAGGCTTTAGCAGGCTCTGAGGAAATTTGCTACAGCTCCAATAGCCAGTTGGAGAGCACAGGGCCCAATTCTGTCTGTCAGGAGGCCAGAAAGAACAGTACTTGTGCTTCTTTTTCAGATAGTAATAGCAGCACCAGTAAGTGCTGGTAGGACTGTCAGAGAAGAAGGCTTCTACAAAGGCCAGGGATGGCTCCCAGTCTCATAAAATCTATCCCAATGGGAGCAAATAGGACTCTCTCATTATTCACATTGCAATGCAAAAGTCTGTTGCTAAGCTGCTCATCCCATCTCTATTTATAAAAAAGGGAAGAACAACACAGTTTAGGGTTCAGGACAAGAAGGATAAGACCGAAGACTATGTTAGTTTTGTGTATCCTGACTATAATGGAAGACTAGGGTCACTGCTGTAGAAATTTGGGATGGGAAAAACCTTCCTTGGGTGGGTAAATCCTTCTAACCTCTTTTCATTTGAACCTGTCATCCAAAAAGAAATGATACACCACCAAGCAGGTGTTTTCAGCAGAGAGGGGGGGATCCCAAACTCCCTCAAAGCACTGCACCTTAAACACAGAGAAGTGCTCTCCTGTGTCCACCACCAGCCAGTTCCTCACTAGGATCAAAATGAGTAACCATTGTTGAGCACAACTCCTGTATGCCTGACTTTAACAAGACTTCAATAATGCCTCTGCACCAACACACACTCTGACCTTGAAGCCAGGGCTCTTCCAGACCTGCACCTACCACAAAGGATGGCAGGGCAGTGAACTGTGGGACCTCTCCGATATTCCTTGCCTCTCTGCTGCACTGGAGATGATGTGCAACCCACTGAGTTTGGTGCCAGATCCCACCCCCTGCGAGCTCAACAGACACAACCCCGGAGAGACACCTCCATTGGAAGACACACAAGGAAGGGTAGAAGCATGCCACAGATACTCCTTTTTTCCTTCCCCCCATGCCTTTCCAGCCTCTGTACATGACACATACAGCTAATCATGATTGCATCCTTTGAGAGCCAATCAGTGATTTGCATTCTTTCGGTAATTATCCCATCACCTGCACAACGCAGATAATTCCATGGGCCTGCTGGTGCCATTCAGCAGCTACGTCCCCAGGTTATAAAGTGAAGTGCTGAGTGGAAAATTTTAATGACTAGGGGCTGGTAAAATCTTAAATTGATGGCAGTACATGGTGAAGTCACTTAAATAGTGTGAAATGCCCTTCTGGCTGGAAAGGGCTGGATGAAACTGTGGTTGATAAGTTGTTAAATTACATCCCATGGCTGGCTGCTTGTCTTGGGAAGGTACCGAGTGATAAGTGCGCAAATTATCATTACTGCACAGAGCGAAACTATTTCCAGCAGAGATGATTTGATAAAAGACAAGTTATTTATCATGATTAAAACTGGTACATTTGTACTTCTCCACATTGAACAGATCCTGAACTGGCAATCACCTTCCTAAAAGGTATCTCAGCCCGATTTAAAGGGTTTTATGACTGTTTTAATGGATGACGTCTTCTCTCATGAAGAAAGAAGACTAATGTCTAAATTGCTGTGTTTCTCAGAATTATTTCCTCTTTCATTGCAAGCACCTTGATTCCATCCTTTTTTTTCACACCCTTTCATCATATTTGACTTTTCCTAAGAAGCCTCCAAAGAAACATTCTTTCACAAATAAGGAATAAACAGGCTGCTACATACAATAATAGCAGGAGAGAGCTTTGCCTTCTGCACGTTCATTTTGGGCCCTGCAGAGACAGAAAAGACTTAAATTAATTTTCAGTGGCTGGCTGCTCAGCGATGGAGGGGATTAGGTGGTAAAGTCACTTTTGGTGCAAGAGGTAGAGTCAGCTATCACAGCTGGCAGACAACCATTGACCACCACCCAGAAGTGGCCTTTTGACCCTCTCAGGAAGTAACTCAAATGGACTTCATATGAGCTCCTGTGAGCTATCATATGAAATACAAGCTTCCCACACAGTTCTACAGGGTACCACAGCTATGTTGGGCAAGGTGAAGCAAGCAGTGTTCAATGAGTTCAATGGCTAAATGAAGGGTGCTGTTCTCCAGTACCATTATTGGCAGGATCTTTTTACATCAGGTCAGTTAGGTGGGACTATCTATGGAATACCAGGACTGCCAACAGAAGACGGTGAGATTTGTCTCTAGCACCATTATACAGTGCTCCTTGTATGGGGAAGTGCCCAGTCATACTACCAAACCATTCCGTTTTCCATCCTTGAGGCCACAAGGGACTTGGCCCTATTTTCTTCCTTGCAGGATAATATTAAGCTGATAATCCAGCAAGATAGCTAAACATGGCTCAGCCAGGAGACAAGAATAAATGCTGCACCTTCAGTGGGACTGCCAAAAGTGCACAGGGTATGGGAAATCTAGTTTACTGGACTAAAACCCCTTTCCAGTATTTCTTGAAGTCCTCTGATGAACCCATCATTGTTGATATCCTGGCATTAACTTAGATGTTTGTTGTCTCCTATTAGTTCAGCAGTGGCTGGTTTAGGCTTGATTATCAAATCACCTAATCTAACTTCCTGTCTGATACAGCCCAAGGAATAATATGCTTGATACATTTACCCTTCTGCAGTTCAGCCAAGCTTACCTCTATCTGACTACAGCTCCCCTTCCAACACAGCCTCAGACTTGCCCTGAAGTCTTCCAGGCAGGTGGTTCAGTACCAGTGTAGGCATCTCAAAAAAATTACCATTTTAAAAGGGGAAAGAAATTCCATCCATAACTATATCATGATAATACTGCCATACTTACAGCACCAGTGCTTTCCAAAGCCCTGCTAGCACATCGCAAAAGGGAAAAAATATCACTTTGCTCTGACATGATCCCTTCTGGCAAGATGCACATCCAAGGACTTAGAAAAGTTTTTCTCCTCTTGTATTGCAGGAGTTGAAATGCAACTACAGATTACTCCTTTCAACAATTTTTTCTTTCTCTCTCTGTTTGTTCATTTATTTATATTTCAATCCAATTCTATGCCCATGAAACTTTGAAATTCTTTAAGATTTTCTGAAATCTCAGAACAGGTTAAGCCCCAACAACAAGTTTATTCACGGGGAGCATGTTCAACAAGACAAGCTTAAAAGAGTTGAAATTTAAGATCAATTAGATAACCAAAACATTTTTCTTTAAATCTGCTTGCTTGCTAGACAAACAGGCACAGGGCAGCAGTAGGACTTCATAACTAGCATCTCACAGGGCTCCTCTCTCTGCCCTGACAGGAGACAACATGGAATACTTGTCTACAGCTGCACTTCAGTATCAAACTCAGCTCTATCGTGCCTCATCAGAGTTGTGTCTTCTCTATCCAGGAACAAATTCGGCCAAGACTCTTCACTGAGAGTAGCACACAGATAGCCTTGAGCAAAATTCAGTCCTGTCAAAATGTCTGTTTTCCATCTCCATTAAAAAATCATGTCCCAGTGTATAATCACGCAACTGGCAGAATGTGGAGCTGCTTTAGCATGCAACTCATCAGAGACCCTCTCCTTCTGTCCTGACCTCTTTTACTTACAGCAAAGACCAGATCTCTCAGCTCACCACTGCCATACCTGGGGCTTGTGCAGGAGCAGGACACCATCACCAAGAGCCTTCAGTGTTACATGGACCAAAAAATAAAGTGGTACCTGGACCTTGCTGCCCTTACAGACATCACCAGGAAAGGGGGCAGATCCTAAGAGAAGAAATTGCTATAGGGACATTTTTGTTGATTTCTCTGCTTTGGGGAAGTCCGCATGCTTTAAGGCAATTGACCTTCCTTAAGGCAAGAAAAGTTAAACATGAGAGAAAATACTTGAGAGAAAAAATACTTGAGAGAGAAAATACTTGTCACAGACTAGATTAAGTCCTTGTGTGCACCAAAGATTGCATGTAGTGGTGAATAAAAACAAGTGGGTGAGCTCACCTGTTCAGTGTCTCTCAAAAGAGAGCACATTCAATATTGTCTAAATCAGGTTTGGAACAGCACTGCTTACCTTCAGCTATGCCCTTGGGAAGGAAAAGCCAGGGTTACCCACACAGCTCTGGACAGAAGACAATAACCCTATAACCCAGCTGTCCTTTGGTACTTCACCTGGGCACCCCCTCATCCATCACCATCACCATGTTGCATGGGAAGAATAAAAACAAATGGCAAAACACAGAAGCTGCTCCAAAACTGTAATTTTCCTCCTCCAGCTGGCTTAGATGAACAAATACTTTATCAGAATATGGCCTCCTTAAAAAGACAAGACTCAGAAATATTAAGATAACTCCAGTTTTTTAAATTCTAAGAGTGATTGGAAAATACACTTAGGTCTGGTTGAGAAAATGACTCCCCTGCTTGCTCAACTTGACATGTGTTTAGAGGACTGGCCCTGGATGAAAGTACATGTTTACAATAACACATCTGTATAACTGGCTTTCTACCTTGGTGTTTTAAAGTTGAAAGGGTCCTTTCATGAACTCATAAAGGAGATATGACTCTGGTTTCCAACAGTATCGCTAAGTGTAATTGCTGTCAGCTATTTATGTCTGGTGAATATACATGCAGCAAATAACCTAAAACTGCAAACTGTACACCATGAGTAGCAGTTTCAGTGTTCATGCACTAATAAAAAATCCTGTGCTTCATTTATGTTTCTGGTCCAACATATCTCCCTTGTAGTAACTCAGGACAGAGACAGCAAACAAACTAATACCCGCCCCAATCTGCTAAGACTGCCTTTTCAAGACCCCAGAGCATCTGGGCAATTCTTGGCTGCCCTCTGCATCAGTATTTCTGTCCCCATGTGGGATGAAAGTGACTTTTCTTTGTCTTGACTCATGGAGATGGAGAGCAAGGGCCTTGATCTCTGCCCAGGTGTCGGCAGTGTTACCTGCAATAGAGGGAATGCCACTGAGCGAGAAGCACTGGGTATGCAACAGTACACCCTCAAATAGATTAAGAAAGGCCATATTGCATCAAAAAAGGGGGTTTTTTTAGCCCAGTAGCCTCTCTCTGACAGTGGTCAAGCAGATGTTTAGAAAGAACTGAAGCACATTTTGTGCACAAGGATCTTTCCCTTATATGCCCTCACAGCTTCTGCTTGTAAACAGTTTAGGCACTCTGTGGGTCTCAGGTTATATTTTAGGCACCAGTAGATCCCTCATCCCCACTTCTATGCTGAATTTTTCTAAAACCATATACACCCAGGGCTGCCACAGCAATCACTGACTGTAGCTCCATGAGCCATTTCTGCTGTCACTGAGTACTGGAAGGTGAAACTGAGGACTATGTTCCATCATTTCAGGGAATCCAAAAAGACCAAGTTTACAGGCTGAAGTAGCTGATCAAGAATGAGCTAAACAAAAGGTACTTGCTACTTATCCCGTCAATTTGTTACCTCCCAATTCTGCCAGTGGACCTTTGCTGAGCACCCACAGTCTCATGCTGATGTCCATGTTCCTCCAGGCCTTTCTCTTCCCCTACAGCATCTTGTGTCAGCCTGCAAGGTCCTGAGCATAGAGAGAAATGTAGTTGTAGTCCGAGAGTCTAACAAGCTCCTGGTATCTGGAAAATGTTAACTACTGGTAGGCATCTTTAGTCTGTGCTAATAAAGTGTGCACAACTGTCTAAAACTCACCCACATTCTGCTAGGAAATTTACTTGAGATAGTTAACAACCAGCATCTAAATATCAGTTACTTTAAAGCATGTGGGTACTTAAGATATTGATGAACTGGACTATAAGCAGATTATCCCAATGCTATGAGTAGAGACTAATTTCCCAGTAGAAAAAGCCTTTTGAAATACAAGACAAAATGCCAATCCATTTACTAGTCACACATACTTGAAACATTTGGCTTATTTTGCTCCCTGCTACTGACTCTCAGCCTTCAAATGATACAGAAATAAGAGGAATGTCCAGCATTTAAACAATACATAACTTTCAGATGATCTGCATCTCAAGATTGGGAAATCTGGGTTTTGGTGGAAAAGTAAACACTTTCATGCAGTTCCACAGTGTATCCAAATTCCCTCCAGAGTCTAAAAACACAAACAGAGAGTTTTTCCTTGGAGACGACTGCTTCAGGGCAGGAGGATTTCTCCCGTAGACTGATGGAGTAATCCAGGACTTTCTAGCTATAGCTTGAGGGCCTCTTATTTTATTCACATGTGAAATTCCCTTTGATTTTTGTGTGACAAAGAGAACATGCAGCATGAAACCCTTACTGGAGGAACCTCATTACTTTTGACCATTGAAATATAATGGCCAAAAGAAAAAATAAAATAAAACTGGAAGGAAGCTGTGGATAACCCCTAGTGCAACTGTAAACATGCAAAAGTCTCTGTTAGAAGAGATCTCTCAAATACTTTGTGGAGGATTTAGAGGGATTTCCTCTTCTTTGGACAACTCACAGCTCACTCTTGGCTAGCTACAGGAGGCTCACCCAGGCCATGGATTCAGCCCCTCTAATCGTGGGGTCACACACTGGCCACTCAGACCAGGTTCTNGTCACACACTGGCCACTCAGACCAGGTTCTGAAACTCTGCTGCTGGGAAAAGAAAATTTCAGAGTTCAGGGCCAAAGAGAGCACATGGCTGTGGCCTCTCCAGTTACAATCTCTGCATTTGATGGGATAAAGTTTCTGGTGTTAGGACTGGTTCTGTGTTTTAGCAAGTGGCCCTTTAATTTAAAAGAATAGGTGCTGAAGCAGGACCCAAAGTAGTGTGCTCTACGATGATACAGCCATTTTTGAACAAGAGCCAGATGTCCCTGGGCTGTCACAGGCCAAAAGCCAGATGATGCTAGAAAGGCACTGAAATCACACAGGGAGGGCTGGGCAGAGGAAAGTCTGACCTGGGGAATTTAATGCAAAGCTCAAAGGGTCTGCTCCAAAATGAACTGAAGACATGGGGAACATTTCCACCCTTGTCTTTGGGTTAAGATTTGGGAGACATTTCAGGAAAATGCATCAGTACATCATCCAATTGAAGTTGATGACATTTAATCACATCCTTAATTCTGACTTCTTGCTTCCAGACATACTTGTATAGGACACCAACAGCAGCATCCTCACTAACCTTCACATTTCAAACTTTCCAGATGATCAGATCCTTACATTGCCAGGATTGCCTAATGGGGCTGAAGAATACACAGGTTACCTGTCTAGACATAAAACTATTCCATGAGGAAAAAGAAAAAAATGAGGGGGGGAAAAAGAGGAGGATAGAGGGGAAAATGAAATTCTTTAGAGTAATTTTCACATCCCTTTCATATCTTCAAATAATGTAATTTCACAGCTGATTTTGGGTTCTGGGTTTGGCTTTGCCAACAAAAGCAGATATATGATATTTAAACCCATTTAAAGGGCCCCTCTGAGGCAAAATTCGAACTGCTATGCTGGGCTGCCATCCCGGAGGATCGAGCTCGCCAGAGGAGCAGGTGGTGTGTAGGTCATCCACGTCCGTGTGACAAACTGTGATAATTGGATTGTTTGAGGAGCGGGGGAGGGATGTGACCACTGTGTACAAACCCCAGAAGGGAATTAAAAGCAAGTCTGCATCCCAGTTAATAGTGCTCTATAAAAATGCAAAGTGGCTAATGATAAGCAAAGGAAGTTCCATTAAGCCGTGTGCCTGGCGCAAAGGGGCATCGTTGACCCCGCAAAGGATATTGGCTGGGAACAGTCAGGCAGCAGAAACAGGTGCAGAAATAAAAGCAAACTAATGGCTTGTCTTAAACTTCCCAATCTGCAATGTTAATGAACATGCAGGCCAGGGACATCCAAAGAGTCTAAAGTGGCCAAAGCGTGATTTTTCATACCCATTAAAGTCACAGGCATGCTCCAAACCAGAGGGAAACTGGGAAATGGCTTTCCTAGCACTAGCCATTCATTAGATCTGCACAGCAGTATGCTGTACCAATAGCTTGCTGAGATTATTCGGGGTGGAATGGGATGGAGGGCAGGGAAGGAACACAGGGAAAAAAGTTCCCCTCAGCCCCATGCACCATCAAGCTGCAACATGGTCAATGGGGAAAGGAACTCTCGTTGGGCCGATAATGAGCTGTCCTCATTATAAGCTTAGATGCCAGAGTGAACAACACCCTCTTAATAATGCACACATCACTATGACAACCACAGAGTTTGATACCTGAGGACAACTTTATTGTGCTTGTGAAATTTCCTTATTTTAAAAACAGTATTTATAGGTATCAGACATCGAGTCGCCATGTACAGCCTCCTCCTCATCTCTTTGCCTTCCTTGTTTCCAAGGCAGGATCAGCCAAAGTGTTTATGTGCAGCTCCTAAGGTTAGCAAACTGCTGTCAAGTATCAGCGTCGGAGTCTGCTGACATAATTATCCTGCTAGGCCACACATAATTAGTAAAGCTAAGCCCAAACTATATTAATACCAGGATTAATTATGGTGGAAGCATAAACAAGGATATTAATGCTATGAAAGCAGCAGTACGGCTATTCGACAGCCCATATGCTTGTCTGTAGGACCACTAGGGATTGTGTTGAATCGGGAGCTGTGCGGTGCCCTGACTGTAATGAGAAATGAGAAAACTGCTGAAAAATTGATGCCGCCTGCAGATTGCACAATCCGCTGAACAGCAGGGGGTCGGCTTCTTACATCTCCCACTCTCGGTACAATATGCTAATTTCTGCATGCATACGAGTGTAAAAGGAAAGAAGAAAAGATTTCACAAAAGGAAAAAAATGCAAATGACAACCACAAAGATCACTGCAGAGAAATCCATGAGCTTTATATGGATTAACTGTGTTGGAGCTAGTGCTCGTCTGAGTTTAACTCTTTCTGTCCTAGACCCATTGGCAGGTCCTTTTTGTGGTGCAGAGGAATACTTGCAGCTCCTTTGTGGGAAGCGGTGGCGGGGAGGGAGGGCAGCAGGGAGCCGAAAGGATGGAATGGATCTTTTTTGCTCGTTTCCATGCTCTTTTTCACTCCTCTTGCTTTAACATTGACAAGGAGATAAGGGTCTGGAAGCAGAGGAAAATGGACTGGGAGGGGAGTTGAGACAAGGAGACTAACGAAATGTTGGTAGTGTTTGAGAGAAGACCACTACAGCCCAGTCTGATCCAGCTTTGAGTGTGGGGAACGACTGGTAACAGACCCTCCTTAGTCCTTCAAGAGCTCCTCTAACTCCCGGTGCCCCTCAGAGTGTGATTTCCCAGCATGTGGCCAGGAAGATCTTCCTAAAAACAGGCTACAAAATCCTTATCAAGAAAACCGTTTCCCCGTGATTATTTTCTACTTTGGATTCCCCACCTCTCCCTCCCAGGCAAAAGAAGCAGGTGTGCTGTCTGCATGAGGAGCCCATCTCTCCGCTGGAGAAAGCCGATGTGCCGGTGGTCCTGTGGCTCCCCGGCACGCCCAGAACACGCAGCACGCCTGCAGACAAGCAGGCTCCAGCGGTGCCCAGACAATCCTGCTGCCATTTGCATTTGCCTTGCTCCTAGAGAGAGCCTAACCCTGCCCTCAGCCTGTCCCCTTTGCTGCCCATGGGACCCAAATCACCTGTACCACAGTTCCAGGGAGCAAACTGGTCCCTTTGTCTTGCATGTAGTGCTGACATTGTGGGATAAAACCCATGGGTGCCAATCCTCACACAGATAATGGAGTGGAGAGTGTCCATACAATCCTACTCTTCCTTTGGGTGTTGCCAATGAAGGCCACCCACCCTATAGTTTAAGCCCCTCACTCATGCAGCAGAACAGGAAGGCAAAGAGCATCTTCTTCCCAGCCTGCAGGGGAGAAAAATATCTATGTTTCTGCAATAAGAAAAATCAAAGCTTTAATTCTTTTCCAATAATTAAAGAGATTAGTTGCTCTCTCTTCAGTAGCAGCAGGAGCAGCAGCAGGTGCTGTTACACTCAGTCCAATGTGTGCATAATGTGGCTTCTGTAAGCAATTGCTGTGTCCAAGCACGAACAGAAACCTCAGGAAATATTTGTCATTAAAAAGTTGCCATTGGACCTGTGTAATACAGTAAGAGCTTGGCAAAAAAAGCAATTGTTTGTTTATTTGTTTTAAATAGTTCTGGCAAGAATTTAGCACTCCTGGAAAAAATATTACTGCTCTGGCAGCCCTGAGCACAAAGACCAAAATGCCTGTCCCCTATCCAGCAGGAAGAGAGATGTGCATTTTAGGATGCTTTGACCTGGACAGGCATTTGTACTGAAAAGGAGAGGTGACAGAGGAGAAAAATACGAAAAAATCCATCCTCCCTCTCCATCTGAACGTGGCAGATACTGTGAGAAAGAAGGAGGACAAACATTTTGGGTGCTTTTTTTGTGGGATAATTTACCACCGGAAAGTGGGACAACAACCAGTGGACACCCTGCAGATTTCAGTATCTATCTGAATCTTCAACCCCTGAGTGAAAAATATTTCTATCCCACTGTAAAGTCTCCTATCACCTTCTGAGTGTACTTCCATCCACTAGCCTTCTGTCTCAATATGTCAACTCCACTCCTCTTCCAAGCCTCTTTTACCCCCAGCACTGCTTACATTAATTGCTGATTTGTTTTCCTCTTTGAGACTTATCAACTCGATTTTAGCATTTGAATCTGTGACTGCTTGTACATGTTATTCTTCCTGCACTGACTCTTCCTGTCACCAAACGATATCTAGTCTTTTTACTGGTCTGGTGCTGGAACCTGTAAAAGCAGGACAGTTCTCACCTGGGAGACCTTCACAGCAGATCCTTGTTCCCATAGGGTTGGATAATGCCTTGTAGATCCTGCTGCTGACCTACAGAGTTAGATCACCTAACTCAGCAAGCCAGAACAGCTGTCACCCAGGTCACACCGTACTTGTACCCAACCCAAGACCTTCTGACTCTGTAGCAATAGGAGTAATAGCAATAATTGATGAAGAAGAGCAGCTGGAAAGCAATGAGAAACATGCATTTCTTGTCTTTTCTCAAATACTTTTGCTTGAAGCTAAACAAGGGCATTGGTACAAAGAACAGCCGTTCCCCCAGTATTTGTGCAAGAAAAGTCTCTTTAGGTAGATGTTCAAATAGCAAACAAATAAGTAAATAAAGTATGAGTTGTTGTTGAGTAGTCATCAGTTGGAATAGCAATAAATATTTAAAACCAACATTTCTACTGTATTTGATCAACTCTGCCATTACAATAACCATTCCGAAGTCACACAGAAAGTCTAGGATGGCACTAAAATTTCTTCTTCTATTGCTCTGCTTGCAGCAGCCTGACAGACTAAGAATATGAATGCCAGGCTTTAACCTTGTTGATTAAAAGTTGTTTGGGGAAAGAAGGAAGCAGTGTGTTTACAGCAGAAACACTGTCCCCCTAAATGACAGAGTAGCACAAGAAGACACTAGGATGAACATCATAGGAGGGAAAGCCCACGACAAAAAAATCCAGTCTGGCAGTAATTTAGAGCTGCTACGTTTCAGGAAACAAAAGCTGCCCGCTCCTGAGATCCCCCAGCCAAAGCTGTTAGCCAGCTGAAGAAAATGTGGGGAGTGAACAGAGCAGAGAAAAATACCAAAGTCAAATGGGGCAAGTGAGAGCCCACCAGGCAGGTGTGCTGCTAACACCCTGGGGCACACAGCCACACATGGCAGTGGCACCAGGGGCACACGGGTTCTGCTGGGGGCGACGGCACACAGGGATCTCATCTCCCACACAGCTCAGCAGCGCCTGTGCCAAAGCCACCACAATCAGCTGAACTACGTCAGATTAAAACAGCTCATTAAAGTGGCCTCTCAGACTTATAATGAAGGTTTCTCCTTTATATGAGCTAAACTATACACCCCTGGACTATACACCCATTTGATTTGAAACAGAAACAATGCCTAATTCTCCTATCTTCACTGGTGTGGCTGACGAGCAGTTTAATTTTGGCTCCTACTGCAATTTAGTACTGTGGCAGCAAATTTCAGTTTGTCATTTTTACCTCTCTTTTGCTTTTTTTCCATCCCTGCATTGTCTACAGGTAAAATTGTTTGCACTGTAAAACCAACCTGTCTTTTTTTATTATTTAAACTTGGATTAGGTCATTAGCATAATCAAAAGCCCAGCACTACAAGCTATCAAACTGAAGTAGAAGGACAGATGCAGGGACAGAAGGCCTGAAACTAAACTTCACTAAAACAGGGACTGAGAAGAAAGTAGGAGGAGCCACACATCATCAAAGTGTTCTAGAAACACCAAATACTGTTTCCACTGGGGAAACTAGTATTTTAAAATCTGCAGCAGGGCAATGAAGGACTTATTTCCATGAGGGCATGTCCATTTGAATTTGTGCTGAGCTCAGGAGGACCAGGTGAGTTTGCATAATTAACAACCTGCCTGTGCAACCTGAATGCAAATGCAGATCCCAGTGAAGTCAACAGGAAATTGTTGTGTGTGAAGAAAACAAGGACTGTATATGAGCTTCATATGTGGGAGTGATGGATTCCGCCATAAAAATATTTATAGAATGGTGATATTTCTTTATTTTCTTTTTTTTAAAAGCTTCTGAGGAATTTGTGATGGCAATCAAGTACAGAAAGTCAGTGACCATTCCTATGACAGCACCTGCTGCTGGTGCAAAAAACACTCATAAATAAGACTTTGTGGAGCACCTGTGCTGCCACAAGACCCGCTCAAGGCTTTGAAGGAGAAAAGGAGTGAAAAATGGCAAGATCCCCTTCTGGAGGCTGTGGCAACAACTTGAGCCATGTGGAGACACGAGCCCTACCTTAGATGTGCTAATGTTCTGGCTCCCATCCAGGGGAGTGATGGTACCACCAAGCCTCCCCTGCCCTCCCTCTTGCCCGGAAAGTTGTGTAGTGCTGCTGCACGCGCTGTCAGACAGACACCCCTTGCTGCTCCAGCCCAGGGAAGCCCTGCATGGCATGGCGATGCATGGATGTGCACAATATGCTTCTGCCTGTCACTTGGCTGTGGTGGTGCTTTGTGTTGTGCAGGGGTTTTTTTCTGGATAAAAGGAGATCCGCAAACGTAAGTCCTGGTTGCTACCCTGGGTTGCGTGCAAGCCCTTTGAGCAGGACTGATCTGTCACAGTGGGCAGTTCTCTGTCTGATGTGACCCAAAGTAATTAAAAGTGGCCCAGCAGGCTGGTGCCTCCCTCCCCCATCTTTCCTCTCTCTCCTCTTGCTCTGTTTGCTGGCATTTACCCAAAACAACAGTGACTGATGGCTCTGAGAGGGCTGTCGCTGTTTTCCCTGCCATGATACGGCCATTGATCCGACAGCATCTGCCAACTCATCAGCACTTACTCTAATTCCCTGCCTCCAGGTTTGGGGTTTTTTTTCTTCCGTTCCCCTTTCCTCCCCCAGACAATAATTGCTGGGAAGTAGAACTCCCTTTTGACCAGCCCAGTGAGATCCAATTACCACCAGATCAGTGCTCAGCCTTGGGAGTGCTTGTAACCACACACTGACCCTAATCGAGGATGTTCAGCAGAGGGGCAATCATTTAGTTCAACCCCTGAGTGCCCCTCCACTTTGGGTCCAACACCAGGAACCTACCTCGATGTTAATTCATGATATGACCCTAAATATCTCATTTCTCCCCACAAATGAGGCATGGGGGAGAACCACAGCAACCACCAAGATGGAGTTATACTCTGGGATTGCACTAGTTGCACCAAAGTCTATTGTCAAGAGACTGGGCATGGCCTTTTTTCAGCGCATGAGTAAACTCCAGGGCAAGAAGCACCTGCTGTATCTTCAGTGGTGTGAAGTGGGTCTGTCCTGAGTCAGCTCAGGGTGTGCAAGAGAGTGTGAGCAGCTGCCCACAAATTTCCCTGGTAGCAAAGCAGTCATCACCACTGGAGCCAAAAGAACAACCACCACCATGGACATGCTGCTTTTCATGTGGTCAGTTTATTATAAATGAAGCCTTAGCCCTGCAAGTTACATAAGCAGTACGTGAGCTGCTCTGCCCTAGGGAGAGCGAATGACTTTTACTTTCTCACTAACCATCTAGAAAACTATTTTGGTCCAGGTCTTTCTTTATCAGTCCCCATTGATCCATATGACCAGCCTATCAACTTCAGCTGAAAATATCTGACCTTCTCGATGACAGGCATTTCCATATCATCAACTGGATATTCAATTATCTTGAGAGCACATTAAACACGCTGGGATTTGGGAGGAATACTGCAGCACCAATTTTCTGCCTATCGGGAGCTCTGTTTTTCCAGTGGGGAGGAAATCGGGGTGCTTGGTGATGTGTCCTCTGCTGCTTTTGGCACTTCCTCCTGCGCCATGATGCCACATGAAGAGGAGGCAAGGAGGTGAGGACACATCTGGCTGCCACGCTTCAGCCCTGCTGGGGGTTTTCACCAAGCACCACAAGTGGCAGCAGCAGATGCACTCAGGAGCTGCATGTGGCCCATCAGCTGCACTTTTGTCACCCTGCATGGCAGCTCGTGTTGAAAGGAACAGTCAGCTGTGCCATTTCCTTTGGGCTGAGAACGCTCTGTGAAATCTGAACCTCACGTTTCCTCCAGATGCTCCACTGCTACTGCTGAGGCAGATGCAGCCCCACAGGTGTCCTGCAGGCTCCTGGCTGGCAGACCCGAACTGCAGCTCATCCTCTGGGGCCAGGGGCCATCTGGGGTGGGCACAGATGAGCTGGAAAGGCAGACTGTCTTGCCTTTAAGGGCCACATGGAGGTCTTGGACAGCAGTCAGGAGGGCTCCTGATCAGCACCACTCTACGATGAGCTTTTTGATGAAAGTCTGAATTTTGAAGCAAATATATAGAGATATACTTCAGGGGATGCAGGAGAGAAATGGATCTTCTTCCCCTCTCCTCATAGAGTTTTTTGGTTCTTAGACTAAGCTGACCCTCATGCAGAGAGCCCCCAAAAGAGGTGGAGGGTCCTGCCCTTGCCTCCCTCCTGCTAGTGTGTGGCAGTGAGGTCACACACAACAAGGACCCAATCCACCTGGACACTACTCCTACCAAAAAGTAGTGATGGCTTTTCAACTGAGTCAGTCCTGACAGCAACGTCTCCCTCATCCCAAATGAATGTTGCTCTAGAGGCATAGAGACAGGGAGAGGCAAGAAAAATCTTCCACGTGCACAACTTGGAAGAGGAGGAAGCAAAGAGCTTTTAAAGAAATCTAGCCATACTTATCCAAACATTTCCTTTTTTAGTTACCACCCTTTCACAATCTAACAACTCAAGTGGTAAATGTTTCTTAGGATTGCTTGTGTGATCCCCCTATGTAGCGATCAAAAGTGTCCTAAGATGGTATCAGTTTCACCTGAGGGGAAACAAACCTTCAATTTATTTTCTACAGCTAAGGCAGAGGCTGCATTTTTTATAAAATTCCCAAAGAATATTTGGAGACATCCCTGGTCTGGTTAGATTACAAGACAAACACTTTGTTCAGAGCCAGAAGAAGAACTCTGCTGACTCCCAAAAAATAATACAGGAATAATGAATAGCAAATGTAGGTCAGATGCTCAGCTAAGAAAAATGATCATTGCTTGTCAGCCCTTTGCAGAGCTCAGGTGGTTTACACCAGAAAGGACCAGGGTTTCTCACTCTATCTGAGGATATCTACAGAGGATTTCTTATTTGCTAGGGTGGTGTAAAGCTGTTATTGACGTGAATTTTGGATGCCTGCTCCACTCATGATTAATGAGGCCACAAGTGAGTTATATTAGTCACCTGGCATGACTGACACTTGGATTGTTACTGTGTCATACCACTGCCTCTTGTTTATGCCAAGGAATTTACAGGCACAAGCCCTAAATCTGAGACTTTATTAAAGTCTTCTTTTTTAATGCCTTGATCTATACTGCTAATTTGTCTTAGCAGAGACCTGGAAGGGAAAATAAATATAAATGGTGCATTTTAAAATGTCTAAGCAACTCCCTAAAACAGCAGTTCTGTTAGTCATTTTGACTTTTTAAAATCTTCTTTTTTCCAACCTGCTACAATTGGAAACCCTTGCTGTGTTCCTCTGGAAATCCTCAGCCGTGAAGTAGCAGGAAGCCTTCTTTTCAAGTACTCATAATGATATATATTGATAATTGTTTGTTACAAATGTCACTTTTCAGGGGATTTAATATTGTGCATACAGCAAAACCAGAAAACAAACTAGTTGATTGATTGGATGGTTGATTTTTGAGTGGAAGCAGGATTTTGTATTTGAAAAAGAAATTTTTGTTCTTGTCCAGAGCATGTGCAGAAGCTTAAAGGAAATTGTCTGAGGTATGAACTCTCAGCTATATGTTCACATTTAAAAGTAGATAAGTTTGTTCTAATTAGAGTTGAGATTTCCAGCTACATAATCCCAGGGGACTTCACAACCAAACAGTTGTTCTGGAAGAAAAGTCTTCCCAAGCAACCAGGGCTAAGGACTGAGGTGATCAAAGGTGAAAAGTTAGATTAAGCACATGGGTATATGAGGGTATAAATATGTGCATGTGTGCATATCAAATACCAATATAAATCTGAGAATCAATTCAATTTAACATTTAAAAGCTTGGCTCCACAGGAAAACTACAGTGTTATAAACCTAAGTGTGAATCTAAGCACTTGCAAGCGCTCAGGCACTGTCCTCTGTGGATATCCTTCCTCGGGGTGTACTGCGTTGTGAGTAGCTGCTAATATTTTTCCTTCACAGTCAGTTCTTAACTCTCTACCTCAACTCTAAAAGACACATTAAGTGATCTAAACCGCAGGCACAAAACACCTATTTATTTACACCGGCTGCTTCATTTCCACCATGACATGGAGTTAGTTAGGGTCTGAATTGAAAAAGTGACCACAGGTATCTCGGGAGATAGCTCAATAAATGTATATTGCACTCACAGCCACAAACTCGTTTTCACTCAGGTGATTGTGCCCAGGAGAGTGGGTCTGAGAACACTCTTGACATTTTCATTCCATTGGCTAAAGGGAGAGGCTGAAAAAAGAGGTTGAAAAAAGAGGCTGCAAAAAGCCTGAGGAGATGGAAGTAATGTAAAAGCTGCTTCCAAATGTGTGTAAAATGTTTAGCGACTCCGGTGTCATAACAATTCGAAACTGAGCTGGCGGTGTGTGCCTGTGTGCCAGTTTCACAGGAGGCAAAGGACAGCTTTCCTTGAATTGCCAAGCCTACTCCAGTGATCAGGTATTACTGAAGAGGTGACAGAGGCTGGGACCGCAGGGGTGGTTTGTTTTCAGAGGTAGTAGGGCTGTTTTACCCAGTTCCAAGTTAGTGACATCTGCTTGGACTCAGATCCTCATGAGGCTCTTACTCTTGTATATTATTTACAGTGTGCTTCTTTTCCAGGGGCAAATGTCTAAAGATTTTGTAGTTGATTTTTTTTTACAGAGAAACAGCTCTAGCATGTAGAATAATCTCAGTGAAATGAAGGCTGGAAATAGAGGCGAGAAGGGTTAGAAGAAGAGCAGATAGGAAAATATCAAGCGTAGCTAATAATAAAGTGTCCAGATGATTTATTTTCTTTCTTTCACTGATGCTTTTTGACAACAGTTAAATATCAAAAAAGGAGATAGACCAAAACTTCTGATACAAACAGTTCCTCCCTGCTCCTCCACTAAACTTCAGGGAAGTTCAGATCCAAATTTTGCAGCTTTCTCCTTTTTGATATTAAATTTAAAAATCCTAGCATTTGCTAGCAGTTACATTCCTCAGCAAATCTATCTGCCTCTGTGCTGTTTCCATGGAGGTTGAGATCATCAGCTTTTGCACTATTTTGATGCCCATGCACATTTTCAGCAACTTGAAGGCACACCTGAGAAACTGCAATGACCCTCTCTTCAGAAAATATTTCGTAGCCTGGTACCTGACCTACACCCTACAAGGCCCACTGCAATGCTGAGTCTCAAATCAGTCACTGTCACAGTCAAATCAGTGGCAAGGTGAAGGGAGTTTAGCTAACAACTTAGACTTTGTTAATATGCAAGTACATAATGAATTTGTATACTTCCCACCTACTCTCGTTATCAGGAAAGGACAAAAGCCTCAGGATGCTAAAAAGCTGATGTGAGCTGTCCCTTCCTCCCAGGATGGTTTATGGTGTGCTTTAGGGAATGGTCAGCCTGCTGTCATGGCCACTGGCACCCCTGTCCTGCTCCGCTCAGCCCCCTCTGGAGCTCACTTCCCCCTCAATTTTGTCAGCATAACTGCACATGAAAGGGCTCTCTAACCCAACTGCTGAAGTGATGAGAGTTACAAAAATAAACATAGTACTGGAAGTGTTGAGGCTGACCCAGATTACTGTGACAGAACTGGGTTAGGGAGCACCTCCAACCTGCAGCTATGGTGGCAGATACAAAGCAGAGATGATGTTTACCAGGAAAGGCAAAGGACAGCTGGAACACAGGAGTGCCCTGAAACCAGGTTCATCTGAGGCCAGAAAAGCACATTAACCCCTGCTTTAAGCAGTGCCTGCTGTCAAGAGAGCATCTCATTTCTTAGCTCTGTGAACACTTTCCTATGGTTCAAGCATTCAAGGAGATTTTCAGTGACAATGGCAGCAAAGCTAAAACAAGCAACAAAGAGGAAGAGGGACAGTGAGAAGCTGCTTAGAAGTGAAGGTTGTCCTTGTTTTATTATCTACTCAAAAGACTTTTCTGAATTATTTACAAGTAAGAGAAAAGCCCTCTTCTTCCTCCAAAACTTTAGAAGGAGATGAGTTTTTCTTTTCAAACCAACAGAAGCTCCAGGCTAGTGATGAACTCTGCCATCTCAGCAAACACCTGTGAACTCCACTCCATCCCTCACTCCACATTAGCATTTTCCCTTCTCCTTGCACTTTTTATAGCAACCACTTCAGTCAATGAATGTTAGACCATTTCACATCTCTGGGCCTGACTCTGGTCACGTGTTAGAATAGATTATTACAATGATAGGAACAATTATTACAAAGAAAATAAGCTTTCAGTTTCTTGGAAACCCTTTTCTGTGACAGGTTATAAATCAAATGGTATCAGAAGTAAATGTTTTTTTACAGAAAGGGACAAAAGGACAAAGCCTCTGCACTTTCTAATTTGGGATAAGGCTGGATGGAAGAACAGGAAAACTGGCACTGGAAAGTAACCGGCCACCTAGCAAGGGGAAACTATATGTCTTTGTGGAGAGAGGGCATGTGTCAGATCCATCCCAGAGGTCAAGCTTGGGAGAGAAATTAAAAAATATGGAAGACAAGGCAGAAAGACTAGATCTATTTTTCAAGAGCATCTGGAGCTTTCCTGGAAGGGTGCCTCTTATGAGAGGAGCGTCCTGCTCAGCCCAATTCAAGGGAAGTCACCACAGGCAGGAAATGTGGTCAGGAAAAAATCTTCATCAGCACTGGAACACAATCAAAACATGATATTAAGGGAAAGCTATTTGCATTTGGTAAACAGGTTGCACTAGTGTAACAAAACCCTGCAATGTTCTGGACATTACCCACTGATGACTCTTCTGCTGTTTCTCATGAATAATGAGTACATGTGGTCATACAAAGCACTCATTTAATAGCAACTTCAGACCAGTTTGAGGGTGTTGGTTTTGTAGTCACCCCTGGAAAGACTGGGATCTGAGTCATATCATAACAGGGTCACTACGCTGTAACTGGTTAAAAGCACCTCTCATTCATGGCAGCACTCCTTCAGGTCTCAACTTTATGATTCAGGTCATGAGAGCAAGGTGATCAGAGATATTAATAGACATCATGTCCAGCTGGAAGATGGAAAGCTGACTGCACACACGAACGTCTCCCTTGAGTGAGTTTTGTCTCTGCGCTTGGTGAAAGGACTGAAGTGCAAGGGAGAGAATGTCATTCTCGTTCCCAGTAATATTTTATTGATTTACTCCATATAATGCAGTTCAATAACTCATCCCCCAAACAAATGAAATTCCGCCTCCATATAAACAGGTATTAATCTCATGTAAATTACTTACAAGTCTTAATTAAGCAATAAGATGGAACAGCCCATATAGTCTGATTAACGGCACACCCAGGACACGCACCAGGGCACAGGGAGGCACAGGGCAAAATAAAGGGCTTCCAGTCCATTCATGGCATGAAATCAATCAGCAGAGCAGTAAACCCAAACACATCCTCAGGGTATTGTCATAGTCAAGGGCTTGACTGTTGATCCAGCCTTGACCATGCAGCTTCCAGGAGTTTAAAAGAAAACACGGCAGAAACTGAGTCTCTCAGATTCTTGCAAAGCAGAAGACTATGTGATTGCATTGCTGTTTGTATCTTTCTTACCCATCCAAATAAAATATGCCAGTAATAGCAGGAGAAGCATGGGAGAAGGTCTATAACGCAAGAAACTCACCGAGCGGAGAGATGCCTTTGCAAATCCCTGGAATAGGCCATGCTCCTCAGTGCAAGCCAGAAACAATTCTGCACATTTTAGGGGGCATCGTTCCGATTTTGTTTATGGCGCTGTAAATTAGGAGGGACTCTATGGAGGTCAACAGAACTAAAAGACTGTGAAATTGATGTGAGGGAAAGAAAGTGGGAAAAAAAGCTCTGTATGTTTCTCTCCCTGCACACTAGTGCAGAGTCTGCTTCCTGGTTTATCAAAGCATGCTATAGCCCTTTCTATCTCCCACTAGAGAAGTAGACTATTAGCATACAGCTGCACCTCTTAGGAGAGCAAAACCAGAAAGAACTAGAGTTTTGGTGGAGTGGGGGTTTTCTGTTGTTTTGTGGGGATTTTTTCACAATGGGCAATACAAAATACACAGAAGAGGGAGACGTGACAAAGCAGGTTCTCAGCTACAGTAATTCAGTTCATTTAGTCAGTGGAATTACACTGGCTTACTGTAGATGATCAATTCACCTCAGTCTGCCCCCACTCCTCTTTCTCTCTGGGTCCAGAGAGGTTGAAAGCAAGCACTAAAGAGCAGACAGCATACAAGGCCAAAGAAACTCAAGTGGCAGACAACTTTGTGGAATGAGAATGCATCAATATTTAACAGTGCAAAGACTACATGCCAGAAAGGGAAAAGGGAGACAAAGGACATTCCAATAAAATTGGGAAAAGTTTCCAGTAAAAAAGGCATTGCAGCTGAACAGTTCTGAACTGAAGGGGAAAACATAGGTTTAAGCGAGCAAATGAGGGAGTCCCACTCTATTCTACATGCTGAGATTATGGGTTCATAATAACGTGAGCCCAGTGATCACAGGTTCCCATTCCCTCCTTGCTCAGTGTCTTCCTAGTCTCCTGCATCCTGGAGCTCTGCATGCCTCCATTCCCACTGTTGTCCCTCTGGCCCTCCCACCACCAAAGGGGCTGCCTGGCATCTCCTTTTGTTTTTTTTTCCTTTTCTCCTATGTCCCTTCACCACTGATTTTGTGGGTTGTGCTTTATTAAGGCAGGAGGAAGGAAAGAACCATTGGCCATTGATTATTTTCACTAAGGACTTCAGCCCCAAGGATAACTGCCCTTGCTGATTAAAGTCCTTGCTGATGGCTGTGGCCATCAAATCACTTTCTAGCTTAATAGTATTCTTCCTGTGTGCTCTGTTCACCCTTCTAATCCAACTGAAGAAGTCCAGAGCAGGCAGGAAACTTTGACATTGAAAATCAGACCTTTTACAGGACTCTTACGAATAAAGCATTTGTTGAGAACAATTTCTGAGAATCAAATATGGTTGGTTATTACTTGGGGCAGCTGAAGGAACAACCAGGTCAGTTGTTCCATCATAGCCTGCCTCAGAGAGCAGTAAGCTCTGGCTGAGGTGAGGTGAGCAGGCAGAAGGCAGCAACCTCTTCAGACACCTCCACCAAATCCAACAGACAGCAGAAGTCAGTGGGTCTTGGACATGTCAGGATGCCCTACTAATTTTTCTCCTAACTTCAGCACTTTGGGGGTTTTCACCCAAACACCAGAATAATTAGACCTATTTTTTTCTTTCACTATTTACTCTGCACTTCAGCTACCCTCCCTGCACACATGCACAGACACACCACACCCCCACTCTCCATCTGAGCTACTGGCAGCCCAGCTATGTCCAGGCTAGCAAAGCCCTCTAGGGCAGATGCAAGTAAAACCAGCCAGAAGTGCTTTGGATAGTGCACCTTTTAGTCTGGTTCACTGATATAAATAAACTCTGTCAGGAAAAAAAAGTGTTTGTTTTTATGCTTCATGTTGGTTTAACTATAACTACCATAAAAATATAGCTGAAATTGTCACAGCAGAATCACACCCTGACTGACAATGAAATACCAGCCAATGTCTCCAGCATAAATTTTGCATAAGGCACCAAGGTTTAATTTCCAGGGCAAAGGGATGCAGGCAGACCTAGTAGGCAAGAATTTAAAGGAAAAGAAAGGCACCTTAAAAAGAAAACAATTCTATTATTACATAGATATTCATTCATGTACATTAGCAGATAGTGCTGCATCCCATTAGCAGTCACTCTCAAAACAGTAAGAATTTTTCTGTTTAAGACCTCTGGATAAAGCTGCCAATTGTTGAATGGAAAAAGCTCCAATGAAAATATTTCATTTTGGCAGAGACAAGGCCACCTACGAGGCTTTCATTTCCCTTTTTTCTCCTCGTTCTCCCTCTTCCAACCCCCTTGCAGCCATTATTTTACTAGCAGCAGCTGTGATTGTCTGAGATATGCAGAGAAGCATAAGACCATCCAGTGCCTCATGCCAGTGCTGTTAGTTCAGGAATATTACGGGATTATTTTTTAAGATGTTCCTCCTCCTGTATGCAAGGCTGGAATTGGAAAAATAAAGGAACTTAAGAGGATTTTCATGCAGAGTGTTTGTTATTCATTTTGTTGTTGCCACAGCATGTGGGATTTGTGTGCATTTAAGATATCAATTTAACTGTGTTCCCTTCATTTCATTACTTGTGTTTGCCAGCTGATGGGATGCCAAGGTGAAGTAACTGAATCAAAGAAGATTTAAAGTAAATACCATTTAGAATTTGGGGCAAACATTGAAATACTAGTGAGGCAGCTAGGGAAGGAGGAGAGGAGAGGAGAGGAGAGGAGAGGAGAGGAGAGGGTATAATGTGCTGTTTTAATACAGGGTGCCTCTACAAAAGACTAATGCTGGGAGAAAACAGCTGTCCTGACAAAAATCATCACAAATGTTGCCAGAGACTTCTGTTGTCATCAGTCTCTCCTTTTAGAGGACTGCTGCACTCAGGTTTTATTTGGTTACATTTTTTACTGTGTTCTGAAAATCATTCCAATCATTAGTTTTCCTTATGTGGATTACTAAAATAAACTACTGCATTGTGCCGTAGATTTTTTTTGTTCCATTTGCTTTGTCTCTTCACCAGATAGGCCCTATCAGTGCATGACCTTGAGATTTTGCCTTTCATCCTCCCAGATCTTTTCTTTACAGGCACAAGGAATGTAAAGACTAAAAACTAGATGCTTGGTGTATAAGCACTGGCTGCTTACTCTGTGCCCTTCCCTCCTTGTTTTGGAGAGCCCTAGTAAGACCATTTGTTATTCACAAGGGACAGCCATGTGACATTACCTTCACTATTTTCTAGCCAGGTAGATAAAACCTACTATCACACACCTATTTAAAACTTCATTATTTGAAGAGAGTGCTCAGTAGTAAAAGTTTTAGAGAAAGGAATGAGATACCATGTTGAAATATTGAAATAATTGAAAATATTGAAATAATTTGGATTTTGAAGAGCTGACTGCTATCAAGAATTGTCACTAAGTGCATTTTGGGCACTTTTAGGCTACAGCCAATTATTTTCACTCTTTTAAAAAATAAAACAATATTTTGTCTGGGAAACACAATATTATGGAGAATTCAGAAAGTTATCTCTTTATAGCTCCCTCCTTCCTCCATCCAGATTTTGGAAATGAGAATATTTATTAACAGTGGCAAATTGGAAAAGATATGGCCCAGTGAAGGGGAAAAGCCATTGCTACTCCTTGCAAAAATCTTTTCTGAACAGTTTCAAAACTCATGGACCTGCCAAGACAGCCTTAATTTGAAAGGAAAGGAACTGCAGCTTTTGGGATCAGATAAATGTCCTGTAAAGCATGAAGAGCTGAGCTACTATGCAAAAGCCTGATTTCAAAATGGCTCACTTGGTGCCCTCCAAACCTTTCTGGCTTTTGAGTCACTGCTTCCAATACTGGGTTTAGCCTTAAAACAGCACCAGAGAGCTGTGACCCCCATTTTACAGCTGGGGGGCAGCACAAAGGCTGAGAGCAGGGAGGAGATGGGTGCAGATCTCCCAAGTGCTAAGTTGGTGTCTCAATCACAAGTAAAACCCCAGCTCCAAGACCCCTCTGGGCGGCACGTGGCACCCGACAGTCCCAGCTGTCACCGTGCCACTGGCTGTGGCCAGCCTGCAGCTGTGCCAGTGTACCTGCCCCTCTGCCAGCAAGGGTCACCACAGCAGGGAAAACGGGGGCAGCAGGGGCTTTGGCACATGGTGGGAGTCAAAGAACATCACCAGGATCTCCGGAGTGTCTGTGTGTTGGTTGTTAACAAATGTTTGAGTCCTGGCAGTGACACAGGCACAGCTGCTGTCACCCACAGCTCTCAGGGTAATGTAGGGCATGACACAACCACACCTGTGCTCTTCTCTGAGGCTTCTGGCCATCGCTCTTGAGTCACAGCCCAGGGGCACTGGACAACGTGTTAGGAGACCTGGCTGCACATGGTTTCAGACAGGTCATTCCACTTCTGTGCTTCTATTGTTCCAACTTTTACAGCTTTAATAATTACTTGTACATTATCACTGAATCTTTTTGTTCTCCTGTTTACAGTACAGCTTACAAGGATGCTGTGTATTGCTCTCAAGTAGTTTCACTTTTTTAACCTCTACTGTTTACAAAAAGCCACTTAAAAGGCTGAAAATAAAATTTCTTTATTGATTTCTTTTCTTTTTCCATTTGGTGAACATTGATTTTTTTTTCCTTGTGTTTTTAATGGAGCTTGAAATTAACATGAATCTGTTTGTTCAGATCCCTGTTTGAATTAGTACAGTTTTAGTAATAAAGTTAGGTAGCTGTTACCTTGGAAACAGAGCTCTCTTTTAGCAAACACTTTAACTAACATTAGGCACTACACAAACAGAAGTAGCAAAATCAAATTCCTCAGTAAGAGATTGCTGGATGTTGGTATCAGTATTTACCTTCAGTCCAGAACATGCTACCTGCCTGATGGTGATTGTATAAAGAAAGCATTAACTCAGGGGTTTTGGCTGTTTCACAATCTTCAAGTTTTTGCAAGTGCTTCTTTTCCCTTCCCATCGACTAGTGCCATGTTGTCAGTCAGCATTAAGGATTCCCTGCTCCTCACTATCCCTTAATTGCCAAGCTAATCTGAACTACTTGGCTTAGCTGTGTGATCCTGTAAAGGTGCAGGCATGCTGTGTGTACCTCTGATTCCACAGCAGTATAATATCCACGGCACTGGGCACGATTGTCACGGCAAGACGGCCACAGGGAACCAATGATTAGTTGCAGGGATATACGATGCTACTGCAAATATACAGGTTTGAACAGCAGCCCACATACTCAGAAATGTATTAGGCCTTATCTTCTGCAGAAGTGCAGGAGGAAACCTCAAGACAAAGATACTGAAATGTATCTGACAGTTCAGAGAGCAGTGGCACAAACACAGAGGCAGAATATGTCCCACAGCCAAAACCCAAAAGCAGTTATCTGTATACAACAACTTCACCGGGCAAAACAAGAGACAGAGCAGGCTGAACCAGTTGTGTTAAGCTTTATTGCCTGAAAATTGCTATTTACACCAATTAGATAACATTCAGTTTTCTCAATTTCTTTCATTTCCAGTAACATCCAATTGATGCACCAGGATAGGACCTCTTCCTTCTCTGTCCCAAAAGAAAAACTATTTAACAAAGACTAAAAATCCTTTGGTAGAGCAAAATTGTTTCAACACCTCCTTCAGAGGTATGAATCATGTACATGTGACTTTCTTTGACCATGAGGCTAAAGGTGTCTCAGCAATGCTTGCTCAGATTCCAATTAAAATAAATAAAAAGAAAATGCTGAAGGAGAGATGACATGCTGTTCTGCTGAGGTTTGTTGTTTTATGATCGTTTCTGGCTTCCAGGATCACCTTCAAAAAATCCAAAACTTGTAGCTTTGCAAAAACACCAACTGGCAGGTTGCTTATTTAGCTCCATGTATCTCTCGTGGACAGGCAGCAGAACAATGAAGAGGAAAAGATAATGCTTAGTGTAACCTCAGCATTAACATATGCAGCATAATAGATGAGTAGCCACCACATTTGAAGAGCAGTTCATGGAGCAAAGTAGAAATGATGTGTGTGCAGGATATAATTACAGCAGTAATGTAATAATATTCCATGTTCGATTATTAGGGGTCTATTCTGCCCTTGACATGCCTACATAACTCTCATTAATGGTAATTGAGGTTATGCACGTGAATCAGCAACTAAGCAAATCACTAAATTAATTACATGTAAAGTACCTGTTTCATTTTTTTAAACCTGCTGATATGTTTGGTTGGTGCAAATATCTATAATCCAGAAATGAAGTGCCATAGCACGGAGGAGAAGGGATGTGGAAAAGATTACTCAGATTTTTAAACTCCATTAAATAAAATTAAGTTTTGAAAAACAGGCAAGGGATAGCGGGAATATTAATTCCTAGATAGGCCTTCCTGTACATTCTTCAGAAACCCTGGGACTCTGAATAAGCTAGGAGAGACTCTTGCTTTTCTGTAGCATCTCCTGCAGAGAACTGGAGCTTTGGTTATCTAGAGCTCTAGTAAACAAAGGTGTTAAACACTGGCTCTGCAGGCAAAGGCAGCAGCTTTTGTGAGTGCAGCCATAAGAGCAATGACAGGCTTGGATAAGGCACACAGCTACCATTTTTTTTTTTCTGCTTGGCAGTCACAACCCCCACTTTCTGTCCAGGAACGCTTTGATCAAACAGATGTGATGACAAGGATCTGTGTGATGACAAAATCTTTGCATATGGTGGGAGAAGTTTGGGCTTGAAATTCAAAGTGGGTGTTTCACTGAAGGGTCTCATTCTGCCAACATTTATCCCAGAGTTTGAAGGGTGGAGATTGTTATACAAGAAACTGAATCAACCTTCTCTCATTCTTTCTTTGTTTCATTTTTGGTTTAAGCACCAAGAGCTCTTGCTATTTCAATACTCCTGAGCTGCTAAAACTAGGTGCAAAGAAAAGAAAGGAGAAAACGGGGTGGTGGGGAGTAGTAAAGGCCCTCCATCATCTGCATCTCTAGTACTGCCCCCTTCTGATGCTACCATTAGAGCAGAGCTGGGTTGTCAGCCTTTTCCGCAGTAGGAACCCCCTGGAATCCCCTTCTCAGCTGAGCAGGATCTAGAAGGGATTCCCCCACCCATTTAGCAACCTGAGAAGGCCCAGATGGTCATAAAACTCTGCCACCTGTTTGTGGTCCCCCACTGGGAGGGGGGACAACTGCCCCACACTCAGACTTCCTGAAATAGAGCAATATACCCACAATACAACCAACAGAGCCCCCCCTTGCTCTAGATTAGAAAGGATGCCTGAGTTTCAAACCTCTATTTCACATGAAGTAAACAGCCTCTCTGGTTTCATCTGCAGCTCTCTGAAAGAGCAACTTCTGGAGTGGCTGTAGTTACTGGGAGCTCTGCTGTCCCCACAGATAGTTTGGGGCCCAGCTCCCCGTGTGTACAGGGTGGCCCTGGAGCATGTTGGACGTGCTTAGCCATGTAAAGAGGACTGCCTTCAAAGAGTTACACTTTATAGGATCACTGCCTGCCAGACAGGCAAAGAACTTAAGTTTCACCTCAAGACAGTGTGGACACAGCTGCTGAAGTAAAGGGAAGCTAACCCTGGCCAGCTGCACAGCAGATGGGGCTGCCAATTTAAATATCAGTAGCACTACTTTCTGTAATTCTTAACAGATATTAATGCCATTTATTTGCAATAATATGCACTTAGGAGTATCTTGTCATCACTGGGAGTATAAAGAAGGCAAATCAGAGGAATATGCAAGGTGAGCAGTTGCCCAAGGAGAAGCAGTCACCTTGGCAGAGAAAGCAGAGTGGTAAAATTCCAGCTTTAAGCGAGATCTCAGTGAGATCTCACCTTGGTGGCTATGGCATCATCCCTGGCCTGCAGTGGTTCAGTGGCAAAGGCATAGCTGCTCCCACAGGTCTGATTCCTTGTGAGCTGTGAGGAGCTGTGATGGCTCTGCTGTCTTAGTGTCTGGCTTACTCCTGTATCACTCATTCACAGGTGAAGACAGATAGCCTGTACAGAAATCATGCTTCCCAGCAGCCGGGAAATAAAGGTGGAACAGAATAGAGGTGTCTAGAGACAAGATCATGTTTCTTCCTCCTCTCTCCCTGCTCTTTGGTATGTATCTCAATGTTGTCTGGGTGAAATGCATCAGCAGGACAGTAGCAGCCAACTGTGGGGCTGGGAAAGCTGTGCTCAATGCCTCAAAATGCTCAAGAGACACTGTGCTTTAAGAAAGTGCTTTGCTGAAGCAATTGGAGGTTGTCATGGAGAAAGGACTGGTCTTTGCCACAGAAAGCTAAAAAGCTAGCACCTAAAAAAATAATGAGAGAACAGATGCTGAAATACCAAGAAAATATTTTTAATGCTTAACTTCAGACATCCATATTTAATAATACAGATGTACTTATTTGCTTGAGAAACAAAATGGCATCCCTTGCTTTTGTTCAGTTAAGTCTACAGATATCTCCAAAAAGCATTCAAGGTTATGGGATTGATATTTTAAGAAGGAACCTTGGACATAGGACAAGAAGGACCTTGTGGACACAGGACTGGCTTTTCACCTACATCTACATTCCTAAGTGTTCATCTCAAAATCTCAGTGTCTGCTCACTTCTATTTAAAAAACAATTACAAAACAAAGAGAAAACAGCATGTGAAAATGCTCATTGGCAGGTTTCATCATGTTTTGCTAAGGACAGCTACCTTACTGTTCTCATTTCAAAAAGGATTGGACTGGCACTCAAGAGAAGATGTGAGTAGTAGGCAGCCACCAAATGGCAGATTCATTTAAATGAGCTGTTCCACATGATATGCAAGTTTCATCACCTGATGTGTGCATGGATCCTATTCCCATAAGAGGTCAGATTCAGAGATACCAGAAAATCTTATCACCTCCAGAATGATTTTATGTCTCCAGCATGACTTTATGTCTCCAGCATGATTTTATGTCTCCAGCATAGACAGCGTTTTTTAGAAAGCACCTATGCATCCAGGCTCAGTAAGTATACATGGTCTAATGATTAAACATCCAGGTATCAAACATCCAGTACTTGGAAATTTTACTCTGCAATTCCACAAATATTGATTAATTGACCTGAGATCTTCTGCACTTTATAGCATATTAGAAATCACACCTTGCTAGGGCCACTGCTTCTGCATTACCAATTGCACTTCAGCCTAAATATTCAACTACAGTTTGTTCTGCTTAATAAAATTCTGGGCACATCTGTGCCGGGAGATAAGTGATAAATAACGTGTACAGATAACAGGTCAAGGCACTGCAAACAGAGCCAGCCAAATCAAAGAGAACTTGCAAGATTCAGATATTGATGATACTCAAGTTTCAACAGTAGCACACAGAATTCTGCTATGCTCCCTCACACCCATGAGGCTGTTACGGAGGCTCCTGCTGAAGCCAATGGAGACTTTTCATTTAAATAAGTTTCCAACTGTGTGTACTATAATTGCAAGATACAGCCCATAACCAGTACCCTACATCAGAAAGGAGTCTCTTTTCCACTATGGCTTTTCTTCATTGAATTTTAAATGTCTCGCTAAGCCCATTTTAGGTTTTTTTACTGGGTGCTCCACAGACAGTCCCCCATATTCTTTGCAGTTAATCTCCCACCCATCCCTAACCAACATGAGGAGCCTGACTTTGCCTTGCCCATTAGTTAGGTCACTAATCCTGGGTCGTGGTGGTCAGTGGCCAGAGCAGTGTGAACCCGGTGTGCCTCATCCCCGTCCCCATCCTCGCCCTGGGGCTCGCCAGCCTTGAGGCCCTGACACCGTGGGCTCCAGCTCCTAATGGCACCGTGCACAGCAAGAGCCAAGGAAGGCAGAACAGTGGGAACTGGGAGTGCGGGAGGTGCCCCCACAGTGCAGCCCTCAACAAGCAACCACTGCTGACGACTTGGGACAAGACCCGAGGGAATGGCCTGAAGTTGTCAGGAGAGGTTTAGATTGGATATTAGAAAAAGGTTCTTCACTCAGAGAGTGGTTGGGGGCTGGAACAGACTCCCCAGGGAAGTGGGCACAGCACCAAACCAGGCAGAGTTCAGGAAACGTTTGGACAATGCCCTTGGGCACATGGTGTGGATCTCGGAGTGTCCTGTGCAGGGGCAGGAGTCGGACCCGATGATCCTTGCAGCTCAGAATGTTCTGTGCTGCTGTGGTTTTGTGAACCAAAGAACACAGCTTTTTCACCAGAGGAAAGCATCTCTCTAACTTGTCCCTTGCAGCACTTAGCTCCTCACTCATCCCAAATCAAACACAAACCCGAGCAGCAGGTGTTACCCTAGATATGATATAGGAGACGGAGGGAAGGAGGAAAAGGGAAGACAGGGGGAAATAGAGAAACCCAAACAGAATAACCGTGCCTACCCCGGCCCCGCACCGTGCGCTGGCAGGGCAGGGCAGGGCAGGGCAGGGCANTTGCGCGGCCTCCTGCCTCACTCGGGGAGGCACGGCCTTGGCGAACCCTCGGGAAGGGTTTGCAAAATCCGTCTCTGACGCTCTGTTCGCCCCCGACTCATTTCAGGCGTAAATGAAGGCAGAATATGGCTACAAGGCGAGAGCAAACCTCCTGGGTGTCTCTAGGCAGGGAAATCCTGAAAAACCCTGAATGGCACCGACAATTGGTCGTGAGCATCTGGAACTGGCCAGTGGAATAGGCCAGGAATAGGGCAAACTCCACCACTTTTTGCTATTCTTTCCCCTTTCCTTTGCTTTTTACATGCTAATAAATGCACATTCTGCAGAACAGATCCCAGGCTGAAGCAAGTAACACTACTTCACTGTAATGTCCCAGCACACGCTCTCTCTTAAACGCTGCCATTTGATGTCTCTCCCATTCCCAAGGAGACATCAAGGCTCTTCAAGAAGGGATTGCTTTCTTCTGTGTTGGTGGTAATAAATTCATGATAGACAAATAATTATCACCATTGCAGTCAAAGAGTAGACAGAGGCTGTTTATGAGTGAGTGATGAGCTGGAGTATAGGAAGAGCCAAGACCAGGAGAGAAGTTTCTCTCTCAATCCTCCTCTGGTAACAAGATGTGAATGCTATTGCCCCTCACTGCTTTGTTCACAGGATACAGACCTGTGGGGTTTAGAAAAACGAAATAATGCTAGAGAGGATGCTTAGTTGGTTAGAAAATATTTATTCCTCTGTACCGGTATTGATTACCTTTAGGTGTGAATAGCAATGGCATTCTTATCCTCCAAATGTTCATTCTAGTCAATAACAAAATTAATTTGTATACCAACAAATCCACAGCTATCCAGGAGGCAAATGAGCTCAGCAGATAATAGACGGGAGAGTTTTGGCAAAAGGGAGAGGGTAGAAAGAAGACTGCTCATAAGAATTATTGATAAAAGAATTATATGTTTAGAGAATCCAATTCTCTATCTTGAAGCACTTTATACATTCAGTTCTCAGTGATAACTGCAACCATTTCAATAATCACTGTTTGCTGAAGAAAATTGATTTTAAAATCTCCCTGATTCATTTACAAATTACTATTATATTTTTGTACTAAAGTGC
This sequence comes from Hypocryptadius cinnamomeus, assembly GCA_013400635.1. NCBI lineage: Eukaryota > Metazoa > Chordata > Aves > Passeriformes > Zosteropidae > Hypocryptadius > Hypocryptadius cinnamomeus. The sequence continues at coordinate 33,041 of VYZP01027299.1, forward strand.
ACCCCAGTCTGTGCCTCAGATTAGGGCTCCACTAGGGTAGGTGCCATGCAAACTTGTGATGCAAGACTAAGAAAATGGCTTTCTAAACCTCACAGTTCAACAAGATTCATGGGTATGTATTTGTGCATGTGGTACTGAATGACTGCACTAAAGTCAACACCTGAGACAGAAGCATTTATTTATTAGAACCTACATAGGCTCTTAAGCACTGAAGGGTGCCTTAAAAAAGCTTGCATCCACACATAAAAGTCTCTGGCTCACTCAAACCCCAAATTCAGCTGGTGTTGCAGCCATTGTGGATTCTGATCTCCCTAGAGGTGCAGAGGAGCTGGGGAAATTGATAGAGTGCCACTCACAGGCATGATTGGCCTCTGTCTGTGCCAACCCAAAGCTGAGGGAGAAGAGGGCAACACAGAGGGTGTGCAGAGGTACAACGGGATGTAAATACCTTAGATCAGTGAGTTTGAGAAGCAGTCTCACATTGCAAATGCTCACTCACGCTGGTTCTGCTCAGGAGGTACAGCGAACAGCCCCCTTCACTCCTTGCAAGGCAGATTTGCTGGATGATGTGTTAGCCTCTGTGCTGGGGCTGATGGAGGTAAGAAGAATTAAAGAGCAAACAGCCCAAGAAGTACATTAAAAAATACTCTGGGGCACGCACAATTCAAACGCATTGCCACCAGAAAGTGCCAATATGGAAAAATAAGACATTAGGAAGCACTGTTGCACAGGAAACAGCTGATAGGAGCAGGAAATGATCACAGTTGCTGTGTCTAAATAACAAGATTTACCTTCCTTTCAATTTCAGTATTATCTAGTGGGCAAACTGAATGAAACTGCATTTCAGGGTCAAGAAAGGGTACTGCCACAGACAGTACCCACAGGGAAGAGAAAGGAGTGTGTTGAGCAATGCAAAGCACAAAGCAGAAGCAAGTGACGTGGGGGAAAACTGCCCTTAGACAAAAGCCTTTGCCAAGGCAGTGCACCTCAGGTTGAAACTCTGGGGGCACATGGGTTCTGGAGCAGTGACCTGGAGATGCACTTTACCCTGCCCCCCATATACAACCACAGCAGAAGCTGGGGAATACACACACAGAATGCACAACACGGACAAGAAACACAGCCATGTGACCTGGATGCGCCAGAGTGTCTGTGTTGTTTGTCCATCTACCTCCAAAACATGTGAAGGACAAGTCTCGAGCAAAAGAGATGAACAAACATGGCAAAAGTTACTCTGGACTCTGATCCAAAGCCCAGGGCAATCGAGACAAATCCTCTAGGGCAAACCACATGCAGTACCCACAGCTGCAGTGCATATGAACGTCTCTAACAAGGAAATGGCAAAGATACATAGAATAATGGACGTCTTAAAGCATCCTGACAAGCATTTCACCATTATGAAAAACAACTGAGAGCTTCTTTCTCCCTGAAGGATGCAGTAAAACAATTTAATGGACAAATATCCAGTTATAGCACTACCAGATTTCATGGTATAAACTGAATTTTTTCACGTCTCAGCTTCTAGAAGCATTATGTGAGTGTGCAAAAAGCCCAGCTTTATTCTGGTTTTGGTTTTATTTTTACTTCAGTTTTTATTCTCCATGTTGCTGTAGAGAAAAACTGAAAAGTCATGAATGCTGAAAGGCCAAATGCAAACTCAAATATATAGTATATAAATACATATATATGTCTATATATATATTTATACACACACACATGTATACATACTACTTCATGGTTTGACAATGAATTTTTTAGAATCCAAGGGCTTGGCAATACTGTGATCATCAGTGGCCAGGCATGGCCTTTGGGGATAAAAACACATATGGCTATTTAGCTGAACACTAAGGTACTACCAGTCACAAACATGACAGCAACAAATTCTTGGCTGCTAGAAACTGGCATGGTTCCACAGAGTTTCAGAGATCAGCTGCTGGGTCATGAACTAAATCCAGAAATCAGTGAAAATAGAAAATCCTGGGAATGCAGACTTTTCAGCTTGCTTCACACCCCTCCATCTTTTGTTAAGCATTTTTTTCCTTTTTGGCATTTGCACAGAAAACATGTCAGTGTGTCTTTTACAGCACTCCAAGGAAGAAAATTCAAGCTGCTCTGCCTGATATTAAAAGATGTGGCATTTGGTAATATTTGGATGCAATCCAACTGCTAAACTGCTGAACTGCAGTTTGTAATGCAAGCACATCTTGAAGGGAAAGCAGCAAAAGAGATGAAAATGAAATTTATCAACAGGAATAAAAGAACATGTGAGCAGAAAGCAGCAGGAGGGATATCCAGTGTCTGAGGATGGAAAGAAGGATAGCAAGCACATTAGCAGTGGCATTAGTTTATTTAAACACAGCAGCATAATGAAGCTGAGCATCAGCGTCATGATAAATAGGAGCAGAGGAATGAGCTTTGGAGTGAGTGAGTGAGTGAGTGAGTGGAAACATAGCAAGTGGCCAAATGTGTCATGGCATATGGAATGAGAGTGACCCACCTGGAACAGGTTAGATGCTGAATAGCACTGCCTGCTACTTACTCAAGTGACAAAAAGGAAGTCGCAATATATAGGATTAATACACTTTACAAGAAACAAATTCTCATGCCATTAACAAGATCATAGTCTGGTCACAAAAAAGTCATAGTAGTGTTACCCACAAGTATTTAGCTGTTGAATAAGTCCATCTGCATTACATATATTCAAGTGTTAGTAATTAAAGGTGGGATATCAACCTTTAGCTGATACCTTTTCCCAGATACTGTCAGTTTAAATCTGACTCTTGCTATCACTATAGCATGTTTTGCTTTTGAAAGGAATGGTGAGGTCCTAGGAATATGACATCAGCCTTTCTAATAAGAGAACCATCGAAAGTAGAGCTGGAAGGGACCTTGCAAGGTCATCTAGTCCGGCCCTCTGCCCTAAGGCAGGATCAATTATACCCAAATCATTCCTGACAGAAGTTTGTCTAACCTGTTCTTAAAAATGTCTGGCAATGAAGATCCCACAACCTCCCCAGGCAATCTGTTTCAATATTTCACTACTGTTACAGATGGAAAGCCTGTCCTAATGTCTTCCTTAAATCTCCTTTGCTACAATTTAAATCCTTTCATTCTTTTTGTATTCCCAGAGGACACAGAGAACAATTTGCAACTTCCCTCTTTGCAGCAAGCTTTATATGTCTGAACACTGGTATCACATTCCTATTCCCTTCCCTGCATCTCCTTTCTCTAGTTTACTACCCACTTCTTTCAGTCTTACAGTTCACGATTTCTAGACTCCTGATCAATACCACTGCTTTCTGTTGAAATTTCCAATTGGACTGTATCTTTCTTTTTTGAAGTATACTGCACAAAAGTAGACACATCACTCCAGCTAAGGTCTGAAGTAGAGAATAATTGGGTAAGATTATTTCTCATTTCTTCTCCACGACACATTAATTTTTAGAGCTGAAATTGCATTAGCTTTCCTCACACCATGGACTGTGTTCAGTGTTTAATTCACAGCAGTCACAAATCCCCTCCTGCAGAATAATGACCACTGAGTAAGAAGCTCCCATTATTTATGTATATTGTTGGATACAGAAATTCAGTGGCAAGATCCTGGAGTGTCCCACACTTAACTACTTTGAATTTAAACCCACTCACCACCTTGTTTAGGTTTAGTAAGGAGCTCAGTATCTATCAGTGTCATTTCACCAAAAGCAATGCAGTAATATCAGTAAATAATTTATTCCAAGTTGCCCATCCAGTTTAGAGCAATTCAGCAGTGGTTCTTCCTATTACTACCATGTTTAGTATATTCAGTGTGAAATAATCTGAAGCACAATGATGTCAGTTTAGAGGAGTTGGAGCAGCTTAAAATACAGAAAATTATACATGAAAATTATAGCTCAGAGGGCTCCCAATTTGATGAAAGGCCTCCAACCTACCTGTATCCTGATGACCATAATGCCCAGGTAGAGGAAAGCTCTTTAAATCACACCCAATAATACTCAAAATTAGGATGAAATGGGAATTGCATCCTATGAGCTCTTTAGTTACTTGTCCAGAAGGGAAGTTCAGTCTCTATTCATATCTGTAATGTACGGAATTATATTTGTCCTATTATATAATCTTGAAATGTTCTATAAGAAACCAGCTAGTTTCTCTTTCTGCTGTACAGGCACATCCTACTCTTTAGCAGCTGGAGGAATTTGCAGATACAGTGTGAAGAAGACAGAACAAGGTTCCTCAGTGAATGGGGCCTAAACAAGAACCCAAAAATACACTGTTGTAAGAAAAGGCTTAACTCTACAAGTGCTGGACAGGTTTGTCACTTGAAGTAGAATTACAGGCTATCCATCCACTGTTTGTAAGCATATGCAGCATTTAAATGAAATTTCAAAATTGCTCTAAATTTAACCCTCCTCTAATTTTGATTTTTACCAAGTATTTTAAGCAATTTGGAATTATTAAAAATTTATATTGGAATACTAAGCAGCTCAAAGGAACAAGTCTTCTAACTCCCATCAAACTCAGATACATAATTCCCACAGGTACCTTTGAAAATCCCTATTTTCAGTGTTGTTGTCCATTGGATAAACAGCTCAAACATCACTGGCTTTTTGCACAAAGTTCATCTGCCTGAAATAATTTATGAAAATCATAAAATTGATTTAAGCTCTTCTCAGTGCTCCATAAATTTTATGTAGCCCTTAAATTATAAAGCTGCTGCTGCTGCTGCTGCTGCAGCACTCATCTTAGCAATGCTTAATCTCTTCTCTCAAGATAGTTGGCATGTCAGAGGAGAAAAGAAGGGACTCGGGCAGCTGAATTGTTTGTTTCAATTTAACAGGGCAGAATAAAACAGCCTAGATGCCAGGGCTCTAGTTCCAGCGAGACTGTGTGCATGAAGGTTTTATTGCAAAAATAAGTTGTTCTAACCTTCCCCTGCCTTTCCTTGGTTTTAAACCAGAAAATAGCTTTCATTGATTTCACAGGGACTCTTTTTGCACACATCATCAGGTTTGTGATACTTGAGATGTTCCCTGCCTAATTTATAATCAGTGCGTTCTTGTTCTGATATACGACAATAAAATAATGCATCTGCCCAATTACACATCGGTGTAAAAATGCTGTGCAAACCTCACTTCATCCTTATCAGATAGTCTCTCTCAGCCCAAAGCTGTGTGAGAACAGGTCAGGTTTTTTCATTTACTAGGGTTTCATGTAGGGTTTTTTGTTCTATTAAAATCAGAGTTTTTAGGACTGTTCAATTTCTTTTTTTTTTAATCTTTTACCTTCTTCAGCAAAGATTGAAAGCATTTTTGGAACTATATAAAACACAAGGTCAAAATAAAGTCCTAGCATAGAATAACTGTGATTGAATCTACTCCTTTACTCTTAAATTTGGCCCAGCAACATATTAAAAATGTAGACTGCTTTAATAAGATTTTGGCTTGTGCTAGCTGACTCAGATTAACAATATGCTGCTTTTTCTGGTTAAGTCTCGTGGAGTGCCCAGTCTTCAGAGGCAGAGTGGTCTGGACTTTATTAGACTCACTCTTTTCAGTGTTTCATCCTGGGGGTCCAGAGTCACACTGGCTTTCCAGCTCCCTCCACTCTCCTGGTAACATTCCCTCGTCTGTCATTCAGACAGTTATCATCTTTAAGGGATGCATTTCAGCCTTTCTATACTCACGCTTTTCTCCCACGTAACCCTGCGAGTTTCATCCTTCCTCATAGGCTGTTTTTGCTCAGAGGTATACAAACCATCTGTGCCTCTAATACAATGTTCTTAAATAGCCTCCAGGCAGATCTCTATGGTTTTTAAGTACTTCTCTTTGCCCTTCAGCCTGCTGTTAACCATTTTCCTCATAGTTTTATAATCTGCCCTTTTAAAGTTCGTTGTTAGTGTGCTGTCCCTAAGGGAACAACTCTTTCATGATATCAAAACTAAAAGTGTGCAGTGATCACTGTTATCCTACAGAGGCTTGACAACACCTTCCTCTAATAACTTCTGCCTCTTACAAGGTAGCTCCCACTTGCCCACGGCCTCAACTAATAAGGCATGGCACTGAGGACTGCCACCAGAGTCAAGGAAAAGGAATCCTTTGCCATATGGATTGGAATGGCACCAAAGCCACTTCTGATAAGAGGGAAAGAACTGCTTTACCAGCTGTTGCTTTACCTTCAACAGAAAATATGCTAACAGTGAGGTAAATAACAGTAAAATTCAATCTTGTGTCATTTTCCTGGCTGGTCCCATTCATTTTCCCCAGGAGGAAGTTACTTTCCAGAGGCTGCCTCTGAGATTTTATAGGTTCTCAATATCTTGAGGAAGTCTACAGGAGGTTGCAGTCACACATAACCCTATGGTGTGTCTTCCCTGGTTTTAATGGCTGTCTGTGTGACTGCTGCCTGTGAAATGCTCTCAAGGAAGTGGGGCAGAAGGGAAAGTCTACAATATGAAAAATGTCTTTGCAGATTGGTACCTTGCTCTAGGAATGGGAATAAAGGGATGATACTGAAGAGGCAGCTGATACACAAGCCCTTCTGTTTGCTGAATGCACAAAGGATTGATTTATGGCATCTTGCCACAGGACAGCCCTATAGGTTATTAACCAGCCTCAATGGACAAACACTTGCTGAGGCTGCACATCATACCTCGTGTGCTGCACAAAAGGTAATGACTCATCTGCAGGCAAGCCTGATGTCCTTGAGAAGGCAGTTGGCTCTGCACAGCCAAGTGAAGCATTACTTAGTTAATACACTACAGCATAAGGGAGACAATCAGCTGAAACGATGACATTGCTGCTTCCGGCTTCATTTTAAATCTGCAGCTTCCTAACAGGATTATATACTGAAGCACTGTAAAAAAGGACATTAAGTCCTGTGATGAAACTTAAAAATGTGTAATTAAAACCACTAAATACTGGCTTCTTGTGCTCAGTGTTTGCAAAACACAGCCTTTGATCCTCCAAATGATATTTCTGGGAAAAGTGCTGGACAAAAAAAACTATCAGAATATAATTCTGACTCATCCCTTCCTCTTTTGGCCAATGAGATGAACTTTTTCAGTACAACAAATTTGCTTTTATTTCAAAAATACAATCAAAGGTATGAACTCCTGGGCCACCTGTCCACAAGTTAATTTTCTTGTTTATTCTATCAAGAATGCAGCATTCTTGATTATTCACCTTGATTCCTATAATTTAGAGAAAAATTCTGTTTCTTCAAAAGAAATTAAGGTGACAAAGCATCTCACCTCTCCTACTGACATCCAAGAACCTTTGCAGTGTAAAAAGCCTCCATTATAACCATCTGCTGCTGCAATGCTACTACAGTTCACCAGATTTGTTGCACCTCACTGCTCAGCTAATACCATCAATAAATGTTTTAGTTCTAATGAACTGGGAAATTTCCAGTATTTTATTAATAGAAACAGTACAAGATTCCTATATGAGGTAATAGGCCACATCTGACCAAGATTCTTGTATTGAGTAACAAGCCTCAGCTACCCTCACCATGCTCCTCCAGCACTGCTCTCACATTTATCTCAGCAAACTCCATGAGACAATGAAGGCATATACATTCTCCACTACAGGAGGGGAAAGGGACAGGGAATGGGGGCAAGCAAGAGCAACAGCAAAAGAAAACCCAGAAAATTGTCCTTTCCTGTCCTAGCCTCATGTTCCATGTACTTAGCTTTGGCTTCCCCTTTATAAGAAAGTTGTGATTATTATTTTCCCATAGCCCATTAGGACAGGTGATTGCTTAAGAGTTTCACATTTCTTTCCTAAATGAACAAGTAATTGTTCTCTTTAACCACAGGTTTCATGGGAGTTGATAGTGTGTGTGATTTTCCTGGTGTGTCATGGTAAAAACACTGAATTTTCACATGACTACCTGATTAAAATGCTTTTGTACATTACTCACACCTCTTAATAAATCTATTCAATTAGTTATTGTTGGGTGAACTGGGAGTGAAATACAATGAATGCAAAGGTCTCCTCCTGGTCAGAGCACTACAAATCAGTCAGAATAAAGGAAAGAAACTGGGTTTCCATATCCACCTTTCTTTCCCCTGCTGTGTTGCCTAAAGAACAACATACCTTTTAATGTATTATTTCCAAGCAAACTCAATCCATTTATTTGCATCCCAGACATCTGTCATGAGGTTGTAGAGCAAGAAGTATGATTAACCACAAGTACCACACTCAATAAGTAAAAGTACTGCACTCAATACTTTAAGGTAACCCTCCTTTTACTGGACTTCAGTCTCCCAAGTCTTTCACTAAAAATGGTAACTTTTGTTTAAATGCAATTACTATCCAGAATCAAACAAGATCTCAATCTTATTTTGAACAGGCCAGATCAACTGCATATTTGTGCGGGATTCTCTAATTTTAAGGTAAAACCAAATGCCCTCTGGTCCTTGGCAAGCATTTACCTCAACAGCCATGTCTCCTAAACTGCCTCACAGCTCAAGTTATGAGCTTCCAGGATGTACAAGAAAAATGTATGCAAATATATTTCTGTACTGAGAAACAGAACCAGAAAAGTTTAAGTAAGCAGCCAACAGTTAATTCATTCTTTCAGATGAGTCTCAGCAAGTCAGAGTGTTTGCTCCATTATTGACATATGCCCAAATATTCCTTTTGTATGCTGGAATGCTACAAGATTACTCATGGGTGTGTATGTATGTATTGGTATATATTTTTAATGGATTCAAACAAGTTTTAAGTATACAAAATAAATGGAAATACTAATTCCTGAGAACCTTTGTTTCTGTACCTTTTCTTTAAATTTCTTCTTCTTTTATACATAGAGAATACAGACAAATTATGTATTTACTAATGTAGCATGTCCTCATGGGAATAATCAGGTTGTCACACCTCTCTCACAATTCTAATATGAAACCAGTGCAACAAGACTTTTAATATCCATTTATAGGTCTGGTTTCAATTTTCTGAAAGAACAACAGATCTATTCATTTTCAAAATCAGGGCAACATTTACTCACACAAACAGTGCAAAACAGTGTGCAGACTTGCATCTGATGTTGTGCTGCAGGAAGCTGGTGCGTAGGGAGACAGACAGCAGGTACAGGAGGCTCCAATATCAGGAGGCAAAAAAAATCTCATTTCATGTACTGAAATTTTTATTAAAGTACCTTTGGACCACTTAAAAGAAAACATAATTTATCATTTACAACCAGATGAACAAACTAAAACCAGCTGTTTCACACAGCAACTTGAAATTTGCTCCTTGATGAAGCTTTACAGGCCAAATAATTTCAAATGTCCTGTCATGCAGCAGAACTGATTTCATATGGTTACAGAACACACCATACATCCAAATAATTTCATAGTCACAAGTGACATTCCTACCACCTTGTTCTCCCAAATCCCATCAGCTCTCCGTGTCATTTCTGTCCTGTTACAGAAAGATGCTGAAATGGACACTTTCTTTCTATGCCCATCTGCCCGAGATTGTTACTCTCCCTTTAACACCTGGTGGTCAGAAGCAGAACCAGAGGGTCTTGCTCCAGGTTCATGGAGGCAGATGCCAGGATCCCTTTAAAATGAGACAACACTCACAGAGGCCTCTCTTTCATTCCCACTAGCTACTGAGAAGCTGAGGCAGTGCAAGGCAGAAGCTCCCCTTTGTTTTGGCCTCTGGGCCAGGGAGGACTTTCTCTCTTTCTCTACAGACTTTTTTTCCTTGCTTTTTCATTGCTGCCACTCAGGATGGCCAGCCATGGCACCACAATGGGAAAAACAGAACAGCCCCTGCTCCATACGGTCACTCCAGCCCCCCAGCAGTGCTCAGCTGCAGCGGGAGGGCGTGGAGACCGGGCTGCCCCAGGCATCTGCCTTTCACTTTCTGCTGAGGAGGAGGCCAAGTCCCTCCATGAGTTCCAACCACTGACCAGTTCCAGCTGTCACTGTTGATGAAGCTGCTGCAGCTGCCTGGAGAGAGACCCTGTCCGGTGACGTGGAGCAAGCGGATCGGCAGCATTTGATTGGTTTTGGAATCCAGGTTTCTTTTTGTTTTGTCCTTGTTCCTCATTAGTTGCTGTTTGGAGAAGAGGGACTTTCATAATCACAGAGTTCCAGATGCTGTGGTGTTTTTTTCCCTTCATGTGTTCTCTCTCCAACACATGGTTAGGAGAAGGGGCTTCTCCACCAGCTTGTCTTTGTCCCCTGAACCACGTGGTCTTCTATGGAGGCCAACATTTTTGGGAAGGGGTTTCTCTGCCATCTTGTTTTCTTTGTTCCCAAGCAGTCCATGTGATTCAGCACCTTTGTATCTAGTGATGATTACTGTTATCCTGCCTGTTGCTGTTTCATTTTTTAGTAAACTTTTATTTTTTCACTTATATGTTCTTGCTTTCATCTCTGCTCATCAGTGAAAGGGAAGCAGTTAAAACTAAAAGGGTCAGTAACTCATTTTGGAGTGTCTGCCCCAAAAACTGTCTTAAACCAAGACACACACACCTATAATGTTCCTTGGCTTAAATTCCCTGTTTACAACTTCCCCCCCTACTTGAAGAATACTAAATTAATGCTTTTCCACAGCTTAAAGATGAAATACAGTTTTTAAAAAAGCTGAGATCCGAAATAATTATGAACATGTAAGTAGTTAACTGGAACAAAATACTTTAAAAAAAACCCCAAAACACCATCAAACCACTGAGCCCATCAGTGTCAAAACCAAAGTGCACAATCTCCAATGGTTTCGGCTTCTTTTGCATTAGTTGATACCATCAACTAGAATCAAAATCTTTATACCTTGCTATTACAACCAATTCAAATGAATTTGATGTTTCTTAGACTGCATTCACTAAAGACAGGATCAAGATTACATGAATTTAGCAAATGCAGTCTCATTTACTGCAAGGCTCTGCAAGAGCTATCTTGCAAATATCTTACAAATGCAAAGGTTGTGCAAACTTTTGTTAAGCTGTGAGACAGTCTCTGTTTCACAGCAATGAAGTGTCTCTCTTTTGAATGTCAATAATAACAGGTAAAAACCACAACTGTCAACTAAGGGTATTCAATATAGAGGAAATATGTTTTAGTAATGGAGGGCATTTTAAAATTGACTGAAAATTTGTAAGCTGAATATATACAGGTATAATTTCCTACTCATTTGTGAACTCAAATAGCTTTTACATACACAATTAAATTCTCTTTTAAAATTAAGACATGACATACAGTTCCAACTAACTGCAGACTTAGCTCATGCTAATTTTATACATTATTTCTCTAGTTGGACTATAACAAAGTAAAAGAAGACTCAGGCACCATGCTTCAATTCCTATGAAAGCCCTCAATGTTATCCAGGTCTCTAGACGAGCAAATAAAGCATAAAAACTACAGCCCCTAATCATCATTTTCCTCATCATCAAATGAGAGAAGACTGCTGTTTTTTACTTGCTTAGCTGTATTCTGAGAAGTAGTTGCTTCCCTCTTAGTTTTCTTTGCTTCTTTCATCTTCTTACTTGAACTTACATTGAAGTCCAAACACTTCTCTGATGAACGTTTGGCTGGTTTCCTGAACATAATTTTTCCATCAGCAGGTTCTGGTTCATCATCTATAATAAAGAGTAAAGTCAGAACTCATCTGCATATGTTCACAAACACATACAGACCTTGAACCAAAATCAGTAAGGTCTCTGAGACAATACAACAATCATGAAACTGTACTTTTTGGCCATAAACTCTGTATCAATGAATGTCCTTCATCTACACACACCTGCTCCATGTCAGCCAGCCCTTGAAGACAATCCTCCTGCAGTTCCTATAGTAAATGGGGTTTCACTAACCAGAGCTCTAACTTAGAGGAGACTGCGAGCAGTAGAGCTTTTCCCTCACATTCCATTCATATCCATCCACTTACCAAAATGGAGAGGACAACTTCATAGGATCCTCTTACTCTGCTTCAGTATTTGTAAAATTCATGACAAAAAATGCACTTATTTCAGAATTATAGCATCTCTTTAAATAACAAAATGGCACATATACAAGAAAAACTTTTTTTCCCTTAATATATTCTGTTCTGCTGAGACAGCTGAAAATATCACATGGTAATAAACGTCCCCTTTATTATTGTAATGGATGAAAGTTTCAGGGTTTCTTTGTATCTGCAAAATCACCCAACTATTCCAACTGACTAATTTTGCTCTAGTGCATGCAGAGGAGCAGACAACAATCTTGAAAACAGGAGAAGTCCCTTCCATGATTATCAGGCAGAGTGGGAAAGCTACTGAGTAAGTAACAGCATCAGGGCAGTATTTCTGGAAGATAAAGTGCAATGTAAAGTCGTGAATCAGACACAAAGGTTCATGCTGCAGTAGTCTGCAATTTTTATAATGTATACGTGACAGAATGTTAAGGAGCCATAGGTTCTGTGCAAGATATTTTTCCTAAATTACTTTTGTGAAATTCATTACTCAACGGAAATGTGTTTGACAAGATTATGTGCTATTTAATTAAAACCAATAAATAACTTTTCTCTTTAGCACAAATTCTTTCCTCGGTATATCAGCACTACAGCAGAAGACTTAACATTTCAGTGTTATCTACACAGCACTGGCTGAAACTCTCTTCAGTGCATTCTCAAAACAATACAACTAATAAATCTGGTATCTTAAGGGTTGTATGGTACAAATGAAGACATCAACTTCAGTGGGAAATTTCACTGAGAATGCCTTAAGCTTCAGAGACCCTCTTAAAGAAGAAATCTAGCTCGAAAAACGAGGTACCAATTCTGCCAATGGCTTCTACGGAATGCATACTTCCAAAAGGTACACATGGTAATGAGCTGGAGCACAAGTCCTGAGGGATATGGGGTTGTCCAGCCTGGACAAAAGGAGCTCCAGGGAGACCATCTCTCTCTGCAGTTGCCTGAAAGGAGGTTGTAGTGAGGTAGGCATCAGTCTCTTCTCCCAAGAAACAAGCAATAGGACAAGAAATGGCCACATGGGGAAGTTTAGAGTGCATACCATGAAAAATTTCTTCACTGTGAGAGTGGTCAGGCACTAGAACAAGTTGTCCAGGCAAACAGGGGAAACACCATCCCTTGCAGTGTTCAAAGAACATGTGGCACTTGGGGACACGGTTTAGTGGCAACAAAGCAGTGCAAGGTTAATAAGTGGGGCTCCATGGATCCTAGAGGTCTTTTCCAAACCAAACATTTCCTTGACTCTATGATTCTACACTAGTTTATGAGAAAATACTACTGTGCAGAAAATAACTAACCAGGTTTGGGGAAAAATACTTCATTTTTGGCACATTAGAAAAGCATTACAGTTACAAAGAATTAGCAGCAATAATAAACTGTAGATATGAAAAGCATAGTTCTCAGTGGATACATTGTGAACTCTGCACAAAGAGCTTAAGTGTTTAGATGCTGTACATGTGATACAGAAGTTTAGCAAGTGCCTACAGTAGATTTTGGGAGGGAAATAGAACCCCTTGAAAGCATATCACACCTAATGAATCAGAATACACTATGCATCCTTTTTCTCAGAACCTAGGCCTCCATTTTTGGGCTAAGAAGTTTAATAGCAAATGATTCCCCTTACTAATTGCTGCATAACTACAATGTTTATTTGGAAATAGAGATCTTATAATTTAAACAAAATCTGAGGCACAATCTAAGCCAAATTCTGAAAAAAAAAAATCTATCTATAAGGAGAACTTCCCTCATGTGCAGACACAACTGTCTGTGTGCTGTATACAGTACCCATACTGCTGTGGAAATGACACAACCAGCTACTAAATAAGCATGAGGAGCAAAAAAATCAAACCCCCATTGGATCCTCTTTAACAAATGGATTACTACATTTTCTTAAGAGTGGTAAATTTGAAAACCTAACCCCTAAAAATATAGTTCAAAGCATACCCATAAAAGAAAACAGATAAACAGCTACGTAGTTGTAATCCATGGAAAAAGAGAGGACAGAAATTTTAATTTTACTCACAACTGGCCTGCTACCCACATTGTGAACTGCACAAAATAATTTCATTTTGCCAAGAAGATGAAGAAACTGATAAGTATCTTTGCAATATGAATTTAAACATGTAACAAGCTAAGGGCACAAACAGCAAAGCTCAAAAACTCCACCAAAATGGCAACTAGCTCAGCTCTGACCTCCAGGGCTACAATACTATTCGCAGGTCATTCTGTATCAAAGGAAATTTTTTTAGCTCTTGGCCTGGTTAAACACTGTCAAAATTTCATTATATGCTCAAGGACATTCCTTTCAGCAGGAAGCCCAGGCCAGCTTCAGAGAGCAGTGTGTGTTGGCAGTGCTTGACAAAGAATGAAGCAGATAAGGAAACACAGTAGGCCTAGCCTACATGTGGACAGTGTGGACAGACTACACTTTTTGAAAAAATTTGATGAGGCAGTTCAAGGAATTTGTGTTGATGTGTTAAGATTGTCTTTTTCAGCTGGTAAAATGACTTCACTTTATCCTTTGTAATTTCACCAGGTTCTTATGTGTCAGCTATCTTTTTTGCTTGCATCAAAGACCTACAAAAAATGACCTGTATTAAGCAATGCAAAAAAAAAATACTAAAGAAACAATCTCAGTGTTGGTAGTTTTTAAAACAGAGTCCTAATAAAAAGACTCTGATAGTATCATCAATTATGGAAAGCAGGATTTCTGGTAAGCACACTGAAACACACGAAGTAAAATATATAAAAGCACTACAGGAGAAATAATAAAATCCACTTCTCAAAAGTGAGTCAAAAACTACACTAGTAGTTCAAATTCCCACTGTTCTTAGTCATTGCTGCTTTTTATCTGGATCACAAACCACTGGTTGACCAACATGGGCACAGTCAGATGAAAGCTAAGTAAGCTGAAAGCTTATTTCACAAGTGGCATCAATTTAAGAAACCACAAAATCAGAAATATCTTCTTTTCTTTTAATTTCAAGGTATATATTAAAATAAAAGTAGAAATGAGAGCCTAAAAATGAAATACTGCTCTTCAGTTTAGGGGTTTTTTTATTTAGTAGTCATTTGTGTAGCTAGCAGCACCATTTTTCAGCAGTTTCTGTCCACATATGTCAATGAGGAAACAACAGGAAACACAAGTGCCACTAAACTGTCAGGAGCAACAGCACGAACAGTGGAACCCATATACATCTGTTCAAAGATAGGAGCTTAGGAAAAGAATTACAATAACCTGGCAAATTTCTTAATGGTTTCTAAGGTTAGAAGTTCAGGTCAGCCATTTCAGGTGCTCCTTCCAATGCTTTCTGGCCATCCATTCTCTATCCATGCCTTTGGAAGCACTTACTCCAGGAATTCAGCATACTGGTGGTTTGAAGACAAGAAGGTCACTCTTGCTCCATAGTCAGTTTCAATTTTTTATGAGAACTCTTGGGAAAGTTTTCCTTACTTAAGTACTGCAAAGTTAGCTTTGATTTAGGTTCCTGCTATTTCACATATATGTGAAATATTTAATATTTCACAGAGCAGCATTACCTCTGTGAGATGCATGTGATACATCCGCTGCTTAAATCAGAACAGCCTATGCTTATTAAGAAAGGGCTCCAATAGCCAAGACAGCAAGGACTGTATTCTCCTTGCCTCTTCCCTCTACTGTCCTTCCCCAGAACCCAGCATATAGAATGAAACAAGAAAAATATTATAAGGCTTTGAACAAAAAGCCTTATTTGACCTTTTGCCAAATTTGGTCATCTGCATATGTCAGAGTATCCCAGAGGCCATATGAAGTAGAAAAGCAGTAGAAAAAAAATCAATTTTATAGACTGTAATGAATGCTGAGATAAACTATCTTGCAGTAATTCAAGTATTTTCTTTTGTGCAAATTTAATTTTTCATAAGACCATTTTTCTTTGTCTCTGAACCAACAGTGACAATTTTTTAAATGATGCATAAAACATTAGCTAAATCACTGTTGATAAACAAACTACTTCTTTTTAGAAAGCCTCTGAGTCTCTGCTCCATGGAGAAAAATATTTCAATATAGAAGGGTGTTTTCTCATATAAGAAAGGTTTGGTCCTAAATAAAAAACATCCCTGTGACTCTACTTGCAAAAGCCAACAGAAAGGCTAGGATTTGCTCTGCCTTAGGAAGCAACTAAGTGCAGCTAGGACATTAATCAGCTGGTTTAACCAAATTAATGCAAAAATTAATGCAAAAATGTTACTCATCTATAAAAGAAAATGCAAGTCATAGGAATATCTGGTGTCTAAAATTAAAAATAAACAAAACCAAAACGAACAAAAGCTGTAGCCATGTCAAAACGGCTATAGAAGAAAACAAAGGAGAAAGTACATAAATGAGATATGGAAAATTCTGGAGTAATACCACAATCCTAAACCTGAAGACAAGGTCCTTCAAATGAAGACAATCACTACAATATAAGAGAAAAGATGGCAGAACCTCAAAACTGAGTACTTCCCAAGTTTTGAAAAACTGTTTGTATCCACAACAGACAGTTAGTAGCACATTTCTTACGATCCATCAAAGCGCCTCAGCATTGATGCATGCTGGAAAAGAAGATTATCAGTTGGGAAATTTACTTTCCTATTACCTTTTTAGCTGCATGTAATTTCACTAATGATCTGATTTGGGACTATATAATAAGGTTGAGTAGCTATTGAATTAATTTGACTTTCAACTCTGGGATTAAAATCAAAGCAACATGAAATGCAACCAAGTCATGCAGCACGAAACTTTCTTTATAGTTCCCATTTTCAGAATTAACAGCCAAAAAAAAAAAGAAATTCTCATGTTACTCAAAACTCTCTTTATTAGACTGGAAATAAACAGCTGTCTAAATACCTGCCTCAGACTAGAAATCAAAATTTAAATCTAGAGGTCAGACCGACAGTGCAAAAATGGCCCAAAATGCAAAAAAGCCTTCAGCAAGTTGTAGCATAGTCACACTCACCTCCCTTCCTTGGAAATTTCACACTGGGTTCTCTCCATAGCAGAGGAGCACAGTAGTGCTTACCCTGTTTATTCCCATAAGCCATAAAAAGGAAAAGAGCACGAAGACCTCATATTAACTGCAAAGGCAGATGAATGAACAGCAACACAATAATGCAGAACAGAGGGCAGCAGTCCCCAACACTACTGCTACCTACTTCTGTGGATTTTTTCCTCCAAATGCAAGCTATTACTGAAGGGGTAATAAGCAGAGGTGACAAAGTCCTACAGGGACTCAATACTGCCGTCCTCACTACATACAATTATATCTTGGGAATGTCTTTTTCCACCAAGTAAGTTCAGTCACTCTATTCAAACACACTTCCGTTTCACACTGTGTATTCAGCTTGGTAGCTCTTTTGGACTTTTTTCACAGCATGGACTCCACCTCAATAGATTCTCATGGACAACTACTTCTTTTTGCCTGGCCTTACAAAATCATTTTTCCTCCTACTGTGATCACTCAAAGTTCAAGTTGCTTGTATGAAAAGGAAGCCAATGCTCAGAAAGAACCATGATATTTCTTTCCAATAAGTTGAAACTTCTCCCAATACTAGGAGGGTGAAAAGAAATTTTGTGATGACTTTAGAAACTGCGACACCAAGCATCTATATGCATTACACTTCAATAACAAGACACCAAGAAGTAAGCCCAAAGCTGAGCATATATCTTCAGAGCAGTTCAAGTCATATACCTGCTTAGACCTAACAAACACATTTCTACCTGCAGAAAACAGGATGTGGTTTATTTAGTTTCAAGCTAACCTAGTTATTAAAAATTAAGATTTCTCATCAATCTGATTTTTAAAAAATATAAGATTCTCAACATACTTCTCCCACTTCTGTTACTGACTTCTCCATTTATACCATTTGAATTTTAACACGTACATCTGCACAGAGACAGCATGAACCTGAAATGTTCAAATCCATATGGCAGACAAAGAGATAAGCTAAGGATGTCATATCGACAGCCATGTGCTAGGCCTCACAGTGTGCTCTAAATTCAATTGGCAGCTTTTGTAAATAGCCATAATGGCTAACCACAGAAGACGTCCAGTTTCTATGATTCACCTTTCTATTTTATACTTGTGGGGTTCCAGCTCCTATATTCTTAATTGTCAAGACATTTCCACTAGAGACAACAGTAGCTACATTCAATTTGTCAGGTCTTCTGCCAGCAAAAGATAAAGCTCCATTTCATCACACCCTGTGTGATGACTGAAGCTTCTGGACTCTCAAAGCACTTACGTCAATCATACCTGAATAATGAATACTGAGAGAAATTCTTAACATAACTGTGTCCATCAGCTGTAGTTTCTCATCCTTATTGTAAAATTGCAGCAGCTCCTCCCACACCACTTCCATCTTTCCATTCTGTGTAATTCTTTGTGGCAGAGTGTCCTAGGGTGACTTTATTATGTTTGTATCCCCAATCCTCTGCTCTGTTTATGCTGGGTATTATATTCTGTGCTTTCAAGACTGGTTCTGAGAGCGAAGGCAAGGAGAAGAAGAAGCACGGAGTTCGTTATCAGAAACTGCACTCCTCTTCCACCTGCTGCCCTGGATTGTTTTGTCTGGGCACAGATGGAGCAGAACAGAGCCCTCCTTTGCTTTTTAGTTAGTTTAGCTAGCTGAGGCAGGGAAGTTTTCCCTGAACTGTCTTTTCTTTCCCTTTTCTTGCAACCATTCAAACCTGCTCTGGACTGGGAGCTGGGGAGCACCGAGAGCTTGCACTTTGTGGCCTACCAGGGCCTACTCTGGGCAGCAGCCTTTCCCAGTGCCGGAGGGACTGATAACAGAGCGACCACCCCAGGAGAGACATTCTGAATTTGCCATCTCTTCAGAGCAACAAATGAGTTTTGTCATCTGGTATTGTTCATTTTGTGTGCTGGGGAGTGCTTGGCCTGTTAAATAAACAGGTTTTTTCCACTTCTTTCCAAGGAAATTTTTCCTGAACCAGTTGGGAGGAGGGGCTGCATAAGTTTGCTTTCTGGGGGGCTCCCTTTTGGAGGTTTTCTCCCAAATTTGCCCTAAACCAGGACACAGAGAAACACTTTTTTTTTCCTGGACCTTGCTGGTTTTTGGCACCATTGTATCATCTGTTTATCTTGCTTAATGTATTTGCAAGTCACAACACATACTGGGGTTGATTTTAAACAAGTAATCACATGGACCAGTCAGGCAAGTGGACATGTTCCCAGGCCACACATCTGCAATTCTTTCCACCAAAGCACAGACCTGAATCCCTCTGCCCTGACACTCTCTTCCATGAACTCATACAATTACCTTTTAAACAACCGCTCCACTGTCAAATTCAGCTGAACTAGTCAATGAGTTAAAAAATAATCACAGGTGATGTCAAAAGACTGTGCACTGGAATAATTTAACAAAAAAACTGATTTACAAAAATACCAAAAAAATTAATTTAAGGGAGCATTTAGAGGGAGGAGAGTGCACAATCAAGAAGCACAGAACTACATCATTATAAAAAGCCAGACAGCCTGAATACGTACTTAATGACTTGAGATTAGGAACCAGAAGTGCAAATTATTTACGTGAAAAATTCAGAACTAATCAAAGGTAGTATTAAACAGCAGAAAGCTGAGCAAGTATTAGACCTGCTTTTGTGGGTTATCTCTTTGACTGCACAAAGCAAGAAATTAGTAGCTTGAAATTCACCTGATTCTTTTGACTTCAAGGCCTCTTTGATTTGTTGTTTAATTTTCATTGCTTCTTCCGCAGTCAAGTCCCCTTTTTTCAGTGTCACCACTTGAGGCTGCTCATCTTCCTTGTCACTGCCATTGTCACTGTCATCATCGGCAAGTGGAAGCTGCTCTCTCTGGACAAGAGAGAAATAAAAACTATTCTGATCATCACTCCATTTGTAGGCCAGTACTCCTTGGTTTCACTTTTGCAGAAAGGTTATTGAGGAGACTCTGCATAGCTGCCAGTGCCAGGCCCTCCCAACACACGTTATCCAAAGGACACTCCAATTCTATCACTGAGACATGGCATCCCATTGAAAACATTAGCATGGGAGTATGGGCTTCTTCAATTAGAGACCAGAAGGAACTTGGAAAGCAAGAAATTAATTCCTTTTCTTCACCACCTTGACTGTGCAGCACTGTCTGCTATGCAACACTAAGAAAAGCTTTAAATGCAAGGGTCCAAACTTGAACCTTCCATGCTGTATTCAATGCAGCACAAAGGGAAATGTGGGTCCATGGTGGCTGGGTTATTAAACCTGGCTAAACAAATCACTGTAAGCAGCACTGACACAAGATCATACTCCTGTTTCTGCTCTCTCAAATTTGTGCACTGGGACAGAAGAATCAATTTGGGTAATTTATTTTTTTTTTTTAAACCTTCTGGCACAGAAACCTCAGTGCAGCAACCTGAAGTTTGGCAATATTAGAGGACCTGAAAACTTTATATTGTAAGGAAAAGTATAGACAGTATTACTGTAATCTACTGAATATGCATATATATGTATATAAAACGGTAAGTTCATTTCTTAAGGTATCCTATAAAATCCTATTTAGAGGGAAACACATGCAAAATCACATTGGAAGCAGAAAAATGCGCCTCAGGAAAGGCTGCCTTTTAACCCCCTGCCTTTCCAGCCATCACAACACAGTTCACGACCACGGACCAACAGCAATATGTTTTAGGCTGGGAAGGACCTTAAAGGTCATTCAGTTCCAACCCCCTCGCTGTGGACAAGGGCACCTCCCACTAGGCCAGGTTGCTGAGAGTCCTATCCAACCTGGCCTTGAACATTTCCAGAAACAGGGCATCCCCAATGTCCTTAGGCAACCCGTCTCACCATCCTCACACTCAAGAATCTTTTTCCATATATCGAACCTAAATTACTCCTCCACCAGCTCGAACTCACGTTAACTCCTTTACAATAATTTTTTTCACCGTACTTTTAGAACATTTTTTTCCACACCGCCCCCCTCCACCACCGCCCTGGGCTTTCTAAAGTCCAGTTCAAGCTCGGACATCACCGCTGTTCCCCCGCGGCCCCCTCGGGCACGGAGAGGCTGAGGCAGCCTGGCAGCTGTTTTGATCCGCCAACACAGAAGCAAAACCAAGTGACACATACGATTTCAGTCAGTTTTAAACGAGTAACTACGGCTCTCCCTTGCATTACAAATGCTGCTTCCCCACCGCCCACTACGCGAGAAGGCAGCGGGCGGGGATGGGCGAGCATCAAGGCTCGGAAAGCGGGCATCAAGGCTGGGGAAGCGGGCGCTGCCCCCTCCCACCCGCGGGCCAGGGCGTTACCTTGGTGTCCACCGTGGGGCCCTCCCGATACCCGACCCGCTGCTTGAAGCGGCTGAGGAAGGCGGGCTCGGCCGGCCGCACGTAGGAGACCTGGTTCCTCTTGCTCATGGCCGCCGCCGCCGCCGCCGCGCGCGCTTCCGGGCGGGCCGCNCTGGGTGAAGAACCTTTTTTGATATCCAACCCAAACCTCTGCTGACACAATTTCAGGCTATTCTCAGGGCTGTGCAAGTACCTATCGGTCTGATTTCAGTTTTCAACTGTACTCCTTTCCTTGATAACTTGTGTAATTGGAGAATAAATTACTTAATTAGAAGCTAAAATATTTCTCAGATGTTGAGTAAATCAAAACAGCACGTAAAAAGCTCATGCAGCAGCAGGATATTTAGGTAGTATGAACCAAAGAGAAGGTAGGCATCTTTGCACATCATTGTTCATTCTGCTGTTAAAGGTGATCCTCTTACTAAAAGACCTGTGTGCTTATAAAGATTTTATAAATACTTCATTATTGGAATGTTTTGAGGCATTGTCTTTCGTTGTTATTTTGCTTATTTAAATACAATTTTGTTAGTTTTGTTAGTTAATGTTTTGACTATGTTATGTACTTTGATGTCAGATTAAGTAAAAAATAAGTCACTTTATCTACCTGTGGGGTAATATGTGCTGTCTCCTTGAAACCTGAAGCTGTGCAAAATGAGCCTCACTCACAGAATCAGTGAGGTCGGAAAAGACCTCTGAGATCATGGAGTCTAATCTATGACTGACCAACACCTTGTCAACCAGACTATGGCACTGAGTGCCATTCCAGACACCTCCAGGCATGGTGACTCCAGTACCTCCTTGGGCAGCCTGCTCCAAAGTCTAATCAGCCTTTCAGTGATGACATTCTTCCTGATGTCCAACCTGAACCTCCTCTGGCACAGCTTGAGGCTGTGTCCTCTTGTCTTGTCACCTGGGAGAAGAGTCTGACCCCAAGCTCCTCCCAGAGCCTCCTTTTTGCCAGACTAAACAAATGGCACATTGATAAGTGTGCACATGTTCACATTAAAGGGCTGGAGCTTTCTCTTCCTCTGCAACAAACTGAAATCTTTCTGCCAAAGGAAGATAATTACCAAATATTTTCGTGCAGTTCTGTTTATGCACAAAACAGGTATTGATAAGGCTCTCCATTTATTTCCCTCTGTACTGCATTTCTATGTAAGTCAGGAGTTTTGAGCAGTAATTTTATTTTAATTTTTGTGTGTCTCTCTTTTATAGGAGAGCTGCGTGACTCTTCAATATCTTTGCTGAACTCATCCAGGTAAAATAATATTGGCCAGTTCCTGTGTATTATTAATCCCATTGCACAGAAAGTGCAAACAAAACCTAGCATAACTTTGTGAGATAATTTGAAGTTTTTTATTTCAATCTTTACCTGCCTAAGATTGCTGCCTTTCTCTCCTAATATCCTTACAGGCTTTAAAAAAAAGAACTCATAATGAAACTGTTACATTGACATGTTGGGTTTCTCTTGGAATGCTGCCATGCAATAAATTTTCATTTGTCCACTAATTCTGCAGCTGGACTTTAGAGTTTATATGAAGAAATATCCCACTAGGAACTTCAGTCCTGTGAGGAAGCCCTAAACTAAAACAAAAACCAAAAAGTCCTCCTCCAAGTGTAAACTGTGCCACGACTCAGAATAATGAAAGCACATTTGGCAAATTAATTTGGTGTGTCTTAGGGAAAATATTATACTGGATTTTTCTCAGCTGCTGCTTATGTTCTCAGCCCTTTCCTCTGCTACTACCCAACTGCACATTTCATTCATGAAGACCCTTCCTCACTTTTAAAACTGTTCTCTCTTGTTACCAAAAGTAAAAATAGCAGTTACAACACCCTCCTGCTAAAACTTTTGGAAAAGAATAAAGTAAATCCAAGTTTGCTACCACTTCATGTAAGAATTTAATTCTTCAATATTTTATGGGTGTATTGGTATTTATGGCAGAACTCTTCAGAGCCTTAATGCAAATCAAGCACAGTTACTTATTAAAGCTGATAAATGTGATGAAATTGGTTAGGGATGTTTTAGATGCAGGCACTTGCTGTGCTTTATTTGATTCATTGATCAAGAATTGATTCTTTTTCCCCTACTTGTGAGCACCAAAGAAAAATGCTAACAATTTTTTTGCCGGATTGTAGCATTATCTGATCCATTGGTCCATTAAAGCTTCCAGGAGTAAGAAGGGCATCTCATGTTCACTGTGCAATGTGTTCTTTTAGAGCTAAAGCTAGGTGCCACAGCAATGAATTGCATGTAACTGCATGTTCTTTGTTTTTTAAACCTTCCACATTTTTACCTCTATTGATTTCATCTACAAGTAGTATGATTTTCAGACAGACCTTTGTAAGACTTCATATGCTTCATCTGATTGTTGCAATTTAATTTTATCAGACAGCTGATCTATTTGGAAGCAATCTAATGCATAAACATTTATTTAGTGTTGAAGGTGATGCTATCAAAGTTTTTGTACGGGTGCGTCCCCCTTCAGACAGCGCTGCACTAACCGATGGAGATCACGGCCTGTGTTTGTCTGTGCTTTCATCAAATACCATCCGCCTGCACTCAAAGCCTGAGCCTAAGATCTTCACTTTTGATTGCGTTGCAAATATGGAAACAACACAGGTAATCATTTCCAGAATCTCGTAACTACTGCTATTTTCACCCAGGTTTTGGCAACTACTATGCTAAGCCTTTCTAAAGATGTAATGCATTAGGTCTAGTTTTTTGCAGTGGTCAGATTGGAAATACATTGTTATAGTACAGAATGCTGCCCTAAATTCTGCTCTCTAACAGTTTTGATGTGATTTTTTTTTAGCTGTTAATTTCTTTAATTGGAGTTTGAATTAAAATTGAATGGTTTTTTTGTAAACATTATGGTAACACCAGAGGGAGCAAATAAATCTGCCTATTGAGACGAATGTATAAAAATAACTGGCAGTCAGTAGCTGATATTAAGATGTGATTTCACAGAATCACAGAATATGCTGAGTTGGAAGGGACTTAACAAGTTCAACTCCTGGCCCTGCACATTTGTACTTAAGGAACTTCAGAGTTTATATTCTATGTACTCGATTTCCTTCTTCTACTTTTGACTTTTAAATGGATGCATTGCTCACCTTGGACAAGTAATACTGGAAAGAAAATCCTTCAATTTAATTTCTATAATATGGTGATTGACGTTCGGAACATAATTTTAATTCTGCTAGGACTTCCAATTCCATTTAAATTCTGTTAAAAAAACAAAACAAAACCTCCCAAAAACCTCACCTGCTCTAGGCTGTTATTTGTATCTAGGCTCTTCTTGCAGATCTGAGGGAAAAATGTGAAGACAGACGAGACTAAGTTTTGCAGCTCTATTGAATGTGCCATTGTGCAGTGGCGAATGTTGAAAGCTAGATTTTATAAGTGTCACAGGCACCTGGCCTACTGATGGTATAAACTGTGTAACATAATCAAAACCACTGGATCAAAATTATTATTATGTATTTGGAAGCTGTTACTATGATGCTGAATTTTATTATTTCTCTTTGAGTTTGTCAAGGAATACAATTTTTTTAAAGGAGTGATTTATGTCACAAAGACTTAGGATGTATCATTTTGTTGTGAGAATTCCAGGGCACATGCTACATGTCTGACCTTAAGGAATGCATCCATTATATACTATAAAGTTATGGCATAGGAAACACTAATTTAACAGATACTTAAACGGGTGATGCCAAGTGCTTTCTCTTTCCCTTGTCCCCAGGAGTCTGTGTTCTCAAGTGTGGCTAAAAACATTGTTGAATCTTGTATGAATGGCTACAATGGAACCATCTTTGCATAGTAAGTGACTTTGTAGCAATTACAGTCATTTCATAGCAATGGTGACTTTTAAGGAGATTGTGCTAGTAAGCAGTGGGGATTTTAAGAGCCAGAGCCTGCCTGATGTTACAGTAAACTTTAAAAGTGCTTCCTTACTGCAGCACAGCATAAGGAGTGTTCTTGCAGTATTGGATGGTACTCCTTGCCCCTCTTTTGGAGGAATCTGTATGTAGGTGTTATGCTTTTAACACTTAAGGCTAATAATGCTGATGTAAACTCATTTCAGTCTTACTATTATTTACTTAAAAAGTGGGAGCTTCATTGTAGTGTTAAAGAGAAAGCGAGTGGTTTTCAGTATGTCCATGGTGAAATGGAATGAAAATTGTTTTAACTTGACATTTGGTCAGCTCAGCTCTTCAGTGACTCTTGGCTGCCTGTGGGAAAACTCATGAATGATAATTTTAACTTTTAGAATATTTTTAAGGTAGAAATATATTCACTACTAGTAGTATGAATATTGTTATATTAACTTAATTTTTTTTTTTTTCATTTTGAAAACTGAGAAACCCCTTTGGTCAGAAAACTGCTGACCTAAATATCTAATCTAATCAAAACCTTACTGGGGTGTTTTTACTGTAGCACAGCTTTTGCAATACTATGAAGTCCACTTTGTTACGATACATAAATGTGGAAAAATAAAATGAAATTGCGCTGAAGTTTCTCTAGTATGATTAATAACTATATTAGAAAAAAACTCTAAAAGAAAAAAATACTTTTAAGTCAAATATATCCTTACATCCAAATATATCCTAAATCACATAAAACTCTAAAGATTGACCCAAAAATTAGTTTTATGTATGTATTTGTAAGTCTTCATTTTAATGCTAACTACCCTTTCCACCAGAAATGAGGAAGGAAATGGTGGGTGGTAGGGGAGACAAAATGGGATCTATCTAATGGGTTTTCTTGGTAAAATTTGCTGTTCTGTTTTTATACCTTTTTAGCTGACTGATTTCTCAGCTTGCTTTTCTATCCTTATCTTCAGTTTAGAAAATTTTTTGTTTGCTTGTTTTAAGCTTTGACTTCTCCTTAAAAGATGAAGATGAATAAAAAATTCAGAATAAAGTTTAATCTCACTTTTTTTTTCTTTTTGTTAGTGGCCAGACTGGGTCAGGAAAAACTTTTACTATGATGGGTAAGTGCATGAGAGATTAATCTTTCAGTGGTTTCTTCATTTTTTTTTTGTCTTGAGATGTATTCCTCATGTCAGCCACTACTGTTGAGTACTACTAATTAATTATTTTTTTAATTAAAAAATCTCTTTAGGACCATCTGATTCTGATAATTTCACTCACAGTCTGAGAGGTGTAATTCCACGGAGCTTTGAATACTTATTTTTTCTAATTGAGCGGGAAAAGGAAAAGGTACCTTTACTTTATAATTACTATTGCAGTAGTGTCTCAATAAAGATGAGCTAGGGTTAGTAAACTGTGTGTGCAGCCATTAAGTTACCAAGATTATTGCCTCAAATGTGTTAATGAGAAATGCTTGCATCTAGTACTCTACCAAATTATAGTACAGTTTCTTCAGAAACAAGTGTGCTCATATTTTGAGTCTAAAAATGCATCTAGGTTTCTGGATGTTGGTTGTCACCTGGGCATCAGGAATGCATAGTGTGCAGAATATATATGCAGTCTAATAGCTTTAGATAAGTGTGAAAAGAGACTTGCTGCCATACAATGACAGACTTAATAAAACCAATCTGTTTATAGTGTAAATTACTGTGTTTTTCAGGCTGGCAGTGGAAAGAGTTTTCTCTGCAAATGCTCATTTATTGAAATCTACAATGAACAGATATTTGACTTGCTAGATTCTGCTTCAGCGGGACTCTTTCTCAGAGAACACATCAAGAAGGGAGTCTTTGTTGATGGTGCTGTTGAACAGGTGGTGTCATCTGCTGCTGAAGCATACCAGGTATTTTTTGGCACTTTTTAATGCTGGACTATTCATCTTAAATCTTATGTGGTAAATATTCCTCTTGGATTAAAGCACTTTTTTTTGCTTATTTTTTGTCTGTAATGCTTTCTCCCCCCTATCTCCCTACTTCAAAACACAGTGTGAAAAAAGCTGGTTTAAGTCAATGCTTCCTGACTATCCCATCTACCTGTATGAAATCAAAAAGGTTTTAGAGTTTGGAATACCTGAATGGCAATTACAATAATCTTTCCCCAATGCTTGTCCTACACATCTCTGAAATAGCCACAGAACACTACATTTCCTGCTAAGTGGGCTCCATGTGTTCCAGAATTGTCCAGTTTATTTCTCCATGAATGATACACATACAGATAGTACTTGTGTGACTTTAATTTCTTTTTTTAATTATTATTGTGTGTACTGCTAACATACCCCAGCATGGGGTATGTTATGCTTTCAAACAGCAGTGGCACTTCTGGAGAAAAGAAGTGAATATTATACCAAGTTCTGCTACTAAACTTGACTGTAACGATCTCTTTTTTGCTTTTAAAATACTTATATTAGAAAACAGTAAAGAAAGTCCTTGTCCTTGAGATTTTTAGGAGCTATTGCATGGAATTGTGCCTACGACTGCTTATGTCACCTGTATGTAAAGCACAGTCTGACACAGTTGAAACTGTGATGTCTTTTTCATGCTTAGGTATTAACTACGGGCTGGAGAAACCGTCGTGTAGCATCGACCTCCATGAACAGAGAATCCTCCAGATCCCACGCAGTTTTCACTATCACAGTGGAATCCATGGAGAAAAACAATGAGGTTGTTAACATTCGGTCTTCCCTGCTCAACCTGGTTGACTTGGCAGGATCTGAGAGACAGAAAGACACCCATACAGAAGGACTGAGGTTAAAGGTTAGTTCTGTAGTATCTGTGGCATCTTTCTCCTTTCAGATGCAGTGCCCTGTTCCTTCCACCAAATCCATTCACTCTTGTTCACTCCTCTTTTTTAGGAAGCAGGCAACATCAATCGATCACTAAGCTGCCTGGCCCAAGTAATCACAGCACTTGTTGATGTGGGCAATGGCAAACAGAGACACATTTGTTACCGGGATTCCAAGCTCACTTTTCTGCTACGGGTAATGTATATCCTCTGGATTTTATCTGCTACCTGGGATGTAGAAAAATATATCTCATTGGGCTTTTTAATTATTAAAAGCTGAACTCCAGTGCATTAAAGTTGTTTCAATATGGGGCAAGTGCAAAAAGGATAGAAAATTATCTTTTTAGCCGAAACAGATTTCTGATCAATCTATTGCTGTTAACTGAAGACAAATCTATTTGTTCTCATAAGCTACTACTGCATACATATTGGGAATTTTTAATGAAAAAAAAGCACATTTTCATCCTTATAATTTGGGAAATAATGTGTATCAAAGTGTAATACTTAGAGATGTGTTGATACATTTGCTTTGATTTCCAGAATTAGCTTATGTGTGCTGAGGGTTGGTCTGGTGTTAAAAATCAGTTAAATTTAGTCTCCTACCTGAAAGCTTATAGGCTCTTTTCAAAACGAGCACAAAACAAAGACATAAGCAGCCAGAGGTTTGTTGGATGTCAGCACTCACCAAAATTCTGTGAAGTGTACGTGAATGGCAGTAGTATATTTTTGTATTATAATATAGTATTTGTACACATACAGTGTTTGTATTACAACACAGTATTTTGATCACGGCAAAATTTCTCAATGTTCCATCCCAGTTCTGTGTAGATTGATGGAACTCTGAGGAAATTACGTTCTTCTAATGCAACCCAAAAAATTGGAAGAGAATTACAACTTTGTGAGTTGTTACTTTAAGTAGTTGTTTTTTTGAGGTGTCTATACTGCAAAGAAGTCCACAAACATGAGCTTCACTTCTACAGAGTGAAAATGTCATCAAGGCTTGTGGACTATTCTGCAGTACCAGACTTTTAGTCTTTAGCTATAAATGCTGCCTTCCCCTGAGATTTGAGAGCTACCTGTTTAACAGCCCAGAAATGCTGTGCATGTAAAAGGGAGATGATCCTTTTGTATCCTTGGTCAAGAATCTGTTGGTTTGTGATTTTGTTTGATAGTTGCAACCAGAAGGAAGATAGGTTGGAACAACGAACTGATGATGTTGAAAGTAGTGTTACCTGTTATCTGCTAATTACCAAAATTATTTTTGCAGTTTAGAATTTTTTCCTCTCCCTGCTGTTCAGGTGAATAAATTATCTCAATACAGTCTGGGTTTTGAAGCCTCAAATAAAGTCTTTATTTAAGGTCCCATCCTTTGCACCCACATTTGAAATAAAATTTGAGAAACTTACCTTCTATGTGGATATTTCTTAAACGAAATTGTTTCTGCAATTTGTTCAAAATGATACACAGTATCTTTTAGGTGATGGCTTCCTATTGTCACCAAAAACATGCAAATAAAACTAACTTCCATGTTTTTAAATAGGATTCTCTTGGTGGTAATGCAAGAACGTGTATAATTGCAAATGTTCACCCAGGATCCAAGTGTTTTGGTGAAACACTGTCCACTCTCAATTTTGCTCAGAGAGCAAAGTTGATTAAAAACAAGGTAAGAAAGTTACTTAATGTCTTTATTGTAGCAACAGACACTTGACAACTTACATCTCTGCAAGCAAGGTAGCTTCACTGAAGTACTCCTGTGCTTTCACTAATTTTGGTTGATTTAGCTTATTTGAAAACATTAATTTGCTTTGTGTTTTTTTTAAAGACAAATTGTTTCTGAAAAGGGCTTGTTTGCTCTTGGTTAGGAATAAAGGACAACAGCTGGACACTAAGTAATGGCTGCTAACAGCACGTATTCATTGCTTGCTCTCAGAGCACTTCATTAGAAAAGTAAAAAGTAAATCTATGCTAAAAATGCAAATTGACAAAGAAATGTTCTGATTCAATGTTGTTTCTGTTCACTTGTTCTATATTATAGATATATTCTATATCTAGTGCCCAAAATGTAATTTTTCATGAATGGGTGTTTAAATGCATGCTGGCATTTAGCTGAAACTGTCTCTGATGTATACTGCTTTGTTGGTGAAAAAGATCCAGACAAAATTCTGCAAAAACATTACATTTTTTAGTATCTAATTCCATCTGAAGTGCAACTTGCTGATTTATCAGTGAATGGAACTTTGGTTTTTTGAGGAATTCTTCCTTTTCTAAGATGGAAGGAGTTCTCAGTAATTTTACTGGTTTGCATTCTTTGAGTTTTCTCTTATTATGTAAGATTTTTATTTATACCTTTTCCTAATTTTCTCCTATTTATAAAAGGCTGTAGTAAATCAAGATACACAAGGAAATGTGAGCCAGCTGCAAGCTGAGGTCAAGAAGTTGAAAGAGCAGCTTGCTAAACTTGCTTCAGTCCCATCTGTGTGCAGTATTTCTGTATCACAAGGTAAGAGTTGGAGGTGAGGGAGAACTTGCTACTTCTGTAACCCAGAAGGTTGGGGGCCTTCATTAAGTTTCTGAACAATTAATGTTTTTGTAGGGACTCATGTACAGGGGTCATATTTTGCTTATGGATCCTATTTCCTGTACTTGTATCTGCTACCTTGCAGAAATTGTTAATGTGGTTTTATTTTCTTCCTCATAAGTTTGGGTACTGAACTATGTTTTTATTATATGTGTCCTAGATTGAGAAGGAAGTGAGGTTTTTTTTTTTTTTGGGAGGTTGTGGTCAAACCAATCAGTGCTTGGATTTGGATATTGGCACCTGGTTTGGCCACTGAAGTTTTGAACCACTTCTGAGAACACACAGGGGTTAAAAGAGTGGAGAGTGCCCAGGAGAACTCTCTTGGTTCTGGTCCGTGAAGGAGGTCAGAGCTCCCCTGCCCAGCCAGGGCTGGGTGGGGGAGGGGAGGCCATGCGGCCTGGTAAGGTAGGCCAGAGCCTTGGGCAGAGAGGGGGTGAAGGCCCCGCAAGATGGAAGGGTGGAGGACAGAGAGAGGCATCAGGGCCCCCCCATCCCCCGAGAGAGAGAGAGAGAGAGAGCCCGTGCTGCTTGAACTGTACTGTGATAGCAGCAGCAGGCCNCCCGAAGCTGAGAGACTGTTGCTGATTTGGAACTGGGCAAAGCATCCTTAAGAGGCGAACCCTAAAAGCAGTTCTGATCCATGTGCAGTGGTGAGAGCACTTGAGCATAGAAGGAAGACGTCACGAGGGCAGATGTTTTTCCGGGCGGTGCCACGAGTGACATGGGAACATAAGAAGTTTCAACTGTGTTTCCAGGGGAAGTCTGTGGTGCAAGGGGAGACTCCTCTCTCCCTGATGGACTGAGAGCTGATTATTTGAGGGGTGGTGATGGACTGAAAGTTGGTTATCTGGGAGGGGGGAGAAGGAGGAATGTATTTGGAAGGTTTTCAATCAGAGGTTTGTTTTCTTTTATATTGTAGTTAATAAAGTTTTTTCTTCCCTTTATTCCTAAGCTGGAGCCTGCTTTGCTCTATTCCTGGTCACATCTCACAGCTGCCATGGGGGAAAGTGTATTTTCATGGGGGCACTGGCACTGTGCCAGCCTCAAACCATGACAATATGATACCCAGATATTCTTCCACTTCTTAAGATATATGCTACCTAATAATTTAAGTAACCAAAAGTTTGCATGTGATTCCTTGTACATTTAAGTCAGAGGGAAGGGACAATGTTGCATTCTTTCTAAGCTCGGGGCAGGATTTTCTTCCCACTTTTCACTTTTTTGCCCCTTCCAGAAGGACCTAAGAGGGATGCTTACTTTCAACAGACATTTGATTTCAATATAGGGTGGAAATAGAGTTTTTAGGTAATCTTCCATAAGCTTCTCACCAGGCCATTTTATCTGCAATACAAATCTCAGCAGAGCTTCCCAGTATGTATGTTTCTCACTGAAATGCACTGTTGATAATGTTTGATTGCAAAGTCATAAATTTTGTCATGTAACTCTTACTGTTTTTGTGAGTCAACTCTTTCCTGACCTTGCCAAGAAATAGAAGATACAGCAGAAGTTATGACAGAAGTTAGGAATCCTTGTCTAATATAAAGCATCTGGGCTTGAGTTTTCCTAAGGAAAAAAGTACTTCTATTTTAGGATACTTGTTCAACCAATAAAAACAAGTCAGAGATGAGGTAGGACAGTGAATCATGGTTCATAAATATATGAATATTGACAGAGGGTACAATGTTCAGACCCATGATAGAGTTCTGAGGGAAAACAAGTGCAGGTAAAGAAACACTCAGGAGGAATTTTGAGAAGAAGCTAATATATCAGAGCTGTGCTTGTTCTGTGCAGTTAAATTATGTTTGCAATACTCAATCACAGAAATACAAAATCTGCTTTCTGTGTGCTTCAGAAACATGGCATTTTAAAATATATTAAATCACAATAATGTAGCTATCATGCACCTAGATACTGTGGTGATTAGTATTCCATAAATAAGTAGACTTCTCTGTATTAGAATATTCAGACATGCTATTTTGAATTAATTTCTAAGTGGATTATTAAACCCTCTTAATCCCTTGTGTGGACACTTTCCTTCCAGATTAAGCCACTAATTGTCCACATAATTCAAGCTTATTTTCCTAAACTTCCTTCTCATAAACCAGTCAGTCCACTTTTAATATGTACAAACTGTACTAATAATGGCTTAGTGTTATCAAATTAATTTCAGAGAGATTTTGCATTTTATAGATATGCTTAGCTGAACTGATTCTTTCAGACTTATTCTTTTACTTTTATTAAAGTCCATTGCAAGGCTGTTTAATGCTTGAACAACTTTGTTAATTATACAATTTTGTAAATTAGCTCTGTTCTTTATCAGCACTTGCAGGTGACTTGGAATGACTGTCTAAACAGTGTGCTCTGGGTATGGCACATGATCTTTGTGGAAGAATTATACTGTTTAAAGAATTTGTTTGAATTTACTTTACACAATTGTCATGTTTTAAATGTAGAAAACCTGTCTAAGTGGTATTTTAATAAATAAATATGACATTTGTTTCTTTAACTTCCCCTACAGATGCTGTTGAAAAAGGGAAGAACAACATAAATTACATGAACAACTTTCTTGAAGCAATGTTGTTCTGGGAGAAATCAGAAGGTGAAAAGAAGGTAAGAAAACAGTAATATTTCTAAGTGCACTCAGTGTACTTCCTGGTGAGAGACCAGTGAGGATATTGAAGCTGACTCTCTTAATGATTTTCCTTGATTTTGAATAAAAATACTCTGCCCAAAGATAATAAGGTTTGGTAACAAGAGAACTTAGTCAAATGACATTTAAGGTAACATCTACAGGGCTTAAGGGCAATGGTTTAGTAGTGGACTTGGCAGTGGTGGATTAATGATTGGATCAGATGATCGTAAAAGTCTTTTTCAACTGAAATAATTCTATGTTTCTATTCTGTCGTTCAAATTCTGACAAGCCATAGGACAGCTTTGATAGTATATTTCATTTTAAGGGGTGGGGGCCTTATTGGGGTTTTCTAATTAAAAAAAAATAAAATTGAACAGAACATGCTTCTGTTTTACTGAATTTTGAGTGTTTTAATCAACAGTGTCTTTTTTGAAGTAAACATTCCAGTCATTCTCACTTTATTGTTCTTTGGTCATGGTATAGTACTGAAACAGCCAAAATGGATTTTTTTTTTTCTGAAGGAAATTAACTGAAACAGGCACTCTAGTAATGTGCATCTGCGGTGCTTAACAGAATACTCACTCTAGTAGATCATATTGGAGTTTCTAAATACAATTTTTGCAACATGTTGTGTAATTTTGGTTCTTGATATGAGCTGTTGCTCTCTACAAATCTGCTAAAAATGGTAGTCTGTGTATTCACAAAATTACTGTTAACTGAGATTTTGCATGATTTGTCTGCCTGTGCATGTGTATGTAAGATGTGCACCTTAAAAATTCACTAATCTATGTACTTTCTAAGAATTTATTAGAGAAAGTGGCGCAGCTAGAAGAGCTGTGTGCCAAGAAGGAAAAATTTGTTCAGTCCAATAAAATGATAGTTAAATTCCGGGAACACCATATTGTTCGCTTGGAGAGGTTGCATAAAGAAGCTGGTGGAATGTTATTGCCAAAAGAGCAAGATGATC
Source organism: Hypocryptadius cinnamomeus (assembly GCA_013400635.1). NCBI lineage: Eukaryota > Metazoa > Chordata > Aves > Passeriformes > Zosteropidae > Hypocryptadius > Hypocryptadius cinnamomeus. The sequence continues at coordinate 67,222 of VYZP01027299.1, forward strand.
TCCTCAATGACTTGAGGGAGGAAGTGCAGATACTCAGAGAACAGGTAAAGTCTTTGTTTTTTCTTTTCTGGAACAGTTTTTTTTTGTGAGATAGCTCACGTGTTGTAGTCCTGTGACAGGTGAATAGGGGCTTTTAGGAAGGTCAAGCAGAAAAGCAGAGGATGGGTGGTGGGTTCCCTTATATAGAAGCATCTCAAACACATGGGGCTTCCCTATGGAAGAGACAATGGCTGGGTTTAGAGTCTGAGTGTGCCTAAGAGGAGAGTTCAGTAAGAGCGATGTTGTGGTGGGAGCTTGCCACAGGCCACCTGATCTGGGTTAGGCAGAGGACCAAGTTTCTTTTCAGCAACTCAAGGAAGTCTCCAAATCACAAATCCTCATTGATATGGCAGACTTCAAGCTCTATGACATCAGTTGGAAGGGAAAGACAGCAGGATGGCAGTAATGCCACGGGTTTCGAAAGATAATACACGTGCCAGGTGGACATATAAAGGGGGATATGGTCCTGGAGCTGTTTGAAGAACAGCTTTGGGTTATTCAGGTGTGTGGTAGGTGTGATATCATTTGTGAGGCAGTTTTGAAGAACAAGGAAACCCAAGAGAGAAGGCAAATTCTTGAAAAACAATTTCCTCCAAGCGCAAGGAGGGAAAAGGAGTAAATGTCTTGGCAGAGTAGCATAAATCTGTAGCTCATAATCGAGCTTCTAAGGAAAGGGAGGAGGAAAAGAAACAAAGTTCAGGACAGTCCTTTATTGACTACAGAAACATTCCTATGGCTTGCAAGGAAGATGCTATTACTATGGCATTGAGAAAGCCAAAGTTTAAAGTTAAAATGGAAAAGGGTAATGAGAGCAGCAAGAAAAGCATCCTACTGCTTTATTACCAGTAAAGGAGTAAACACATAACATGTAAACTCACTGTCTTGAGAGTAGATTCCAAGAGAGTAAGAAAATTGACCAAAGAAAAACTGAGTAGTTTTAACCACTGTGGGGAAGTCCTCTTTTCTTTTTCTGTAACAGTTTAATCTTTATTAAAGATAGTAGAGTAACAGCTAAATAGCTATAGCATTGTCTGGAAAATAAAAACTGTTGAATAAAATATTGATTACCACAGATGGAACAACACCCACGAATTGCAAAGTACGCCATGGAGAACCATAATCTCAGAGAGGAGAATAAAAAACTTCGTTCTTTACAATCAGTTAAAAAGGCTCAAGAAATTGATGCTCAGACCATTGCAGAGCTAGAAAAAGCTTTTTTGGAAGCTTCAACCACAGAGAAAAGTATTAGAGGTAAAAATATGCTAATGTTTTCCAGATAAATGTGCTTATTGTGTTTCTGCTGTGTGCAGCATAGTGTTGAAAATGTCTGTCTTGATGTATTTTTGCCTTCCTTGAAGTGGTACCTGAAGACTGATAAAACAATTTCACTTAATTGTATTCATGTTGGCCTTCCAGCAATAGGGAATTTTGATTTGCATCTTGTGAAACTCATCTGTAATCTCATTTTGTGCTCCTTAGCTATCATGAAGACTGCGGTAATACTAATTATTGCTGGTTTTCATGTGGACTGTTGCCAGTACCTATTTTTGTCAATCTCAATTGCTGCTGTGCTGTTCAAAAGCCAACAAACAGTTTCATTCTAGTAAAACTTCAGGTATTTGAGCTGCTGTGTGATTTCAGAGGGTCTGTGTTTGTTCTTTAGGTCCCCGCTTACATTCCACCACCATGTCAGTGGAAGGCAACTCACTGGCATCTGTCGAAAGGCTGAAAGCTCATCTGCTGCAGACCCAAGCTGAACTGGCAACTTCAAAGCAAGAATATGAAGAATTTAAAGAGCTAACCAAGTGAGACAGAACAGTATTGAAATATCTGTAATTAAATGGTTTTAAGTCATTATTCATATCGATTTTTGAAAGACTCAGATCCTGATTATACCAATTAGGCTTGTTTGCGCGTAAGAAAGGGCCAGCTTAAGAATAGTGGCATGCACACACAGGGTATGTTCCTGTTGAACTCTCTAATTCCCAGACTAGGGAACAGCCATCATTAAATCTGAAGGTGTGTCTGCACTGCTGCAGGTTTCTTTGTCTTTTCCAAAGCCACTCTTGATAGTAAGATGCAGAAAAATGCTTCACACCATGCAGGAGATGGACATACCCTTTAATTCTGGCAGTCACCTGCTTAACAGCACTGGGAGAGTTTGGCTTAGTTTCCATGCAGAGCAGATGTTTTCAGTAATTGAAATATTACAGGTGGAGGTACTGACAGGAAGTAGGAGTTGATGGGATAGGGGAGAATGAGAGGGGTATTTGGGGGTTTGGTTTTGTGCAACAGTGGTTTTTAATATAATCAGTTAAAGTCTGCAAGTTTGAGTCAACATAAATGTAGAACCCAAGCACCTGAGAAAACGCTGGCTGACCTGTTNNNACCTGAGAAAAAAAATTAACCAACAGGTCAGCCAGCGTTATCTCAATTTCAAAGATTTTTAAGAAGGCAATAAAACTTATCTTGAGACCTGTTATGGGAGCAAAGGTTTAGTTCAAATCAGAGCCAAGACATGGTGTCAGTAGTACTTTTATATCCATAAACATGAGGTAAGGCTCTACTTTGCCCTTATTAAAGTAGTAAAGAACTTACTGTCATTGTTCTCCTAGAGGGCAGCACAAGATAATGGGAATGGCCTCACTAATACCTTCAGTGTTCATATGCATGTGAATAATGCATTACTTCACTTGATTAACCCCATTTCTGAAAAATTCTTGTAACTGCAGATAGAAGAAAAATAACATCTCCAGCAAATGTAATGCAAACCTGGGAGGCAAAAGGGACCTGATTATTTTAAAATTTATTTTAATTGTACCTAACAATGTTGCTTTTTGTTGATTTCAGTGAAATTAAAGTGCAATTCTAAAAGCATCAGGCACAGTTTTGCCTCCCCACTTCGATTTTTACAAAGTAGCTTTTAATATCTTTTTTTGCTCTTTTAGGCAATTGTACAAATCCGTATTTTTATTGTTAGATTTCTGTGTAGCAAATCCTGTGAACTTTATAAATAACAGTATTATGATCTACTGAGGTTATCAATTCAGCAGTCCAGCAATTGTTCCATATCATTAATTGCAGTAGTCTATTTATATTTTTATCTATTGATTATTTTATTTTTCTGCCCATTAAATAGATTTCTATTTTATGTATTCCATGTTTTCTGAATGTCTTGCTTTCTTGTTAGTACATATGCACTTTATTATCAATTACCAACATTTTCTTGGTGGAGTGCAGTCAAACGGAAATGTGTTTTTCAGCCTCTGGAGTCACTAAATTTCACTAAATTTAAACTCGTTTTCAGTTTCAGAGTAACTGAAATTTTACATAGAGGTAAATATATGCTGTAACTGAATAAAAGTAGAGTAAAATAGCAATTTCACAAAAACAACATATGCCAATTTTTCTGCTGTCCAATTGCAGTCAGAACTACTACTCTCTTCCCGAAGTTTTGCTGCAGATGCCAAGAGTGTGAGGGAAAATGATTGCATTAAGCTGCTAAGAGATTAAATAGTATGTTCCCATTTGTGTATGGACTTTGACCTTACCATTATGACAGTAATGGCAACTATCACAGTAACAGCATGTAGCTCTGCAAAATAGTGAAAATTATTCCTAAATTTTTGCTAAACTGTTGGATTTCAGCTAAAGTACTCTTAGAGGGCAAAATAATCTTAACAGAGCAGCACTTTAAAAAAAAAAAAAAGTCTTAAAGGATTTTCTTTAATCCTGGCAAGCTCCAGTTTAGACTTCTCATATAACTGGATAACATTTTTAAAGCTTAAAGCCATATTGGTATGGGTGATATCACTTTTTCATAAAAGGAACTGCAGAGCTCTCGGCTTATTTCTTACTATGTAATGGATTTTTTTTTTTTTCTGACATGTTTAGTTATCCATCTGCTTGCTTCATTATGCAGGCACAAATAAGCTGCTTAGCTTTTTAATTTTTTATACATTATTTTTTACTTTTTAATACAGCAGTAGTGGCTTTCTTCTCAAAATAATGCATTTTGGTGTTTGGGTAAAAGTTCAGCTGTAGTTTGCTCATTGCCAGTACTGCAGTGTATCCTTACTGATAGGAAGGCATACTCATGGAGTAGTTTTGACAGTAGCAAAATACTTCCTAAACAGGAAAAAACAAATGGAACTGGAATCAGAGCTTCAATCCCTTCAGAAAGCAAACCAGCATCTTGAAAACATTCTGGAGGCAACTAAAGCACACAAGCGCCAAGAAGTCTCTCAGCTGCATAAGCTACATAGAGAAAGCCTTAAGGTATGAGAATAAGTTTATTTAAGGCCACACATACTTACTCCTGAGTTGTGCAAGAGTACAGACTGTCATTTGTGTGATCCCTTAGCCTAAGTAGTTTTCTGGAGTGTTTTCCATATGTGATAAACCAGATAATACTCCAGAACAAAAAGTAGCCTAACTGAATGGCTGCTACTGTCATCAGATGATAAATCTGAAGAAGTAATAGTAGTTCAGAACTAGCCACTTTAAGCATTTTACTTAATTATTCTGCTTATAGAATTCAAAAATACAATACCAGACAAAGTTTTAATTTCATTTTACAGTTAAAATAAAGACTGCTTTGTAATCTTTGTAACAGAGCATAACCACTCCAACTAGAGCTTACCAGCTAAGGTCTCGCCTTGTGCCGCGAATAAGCCCAGATTGTAATTTTGAAGATTTTCAGCATTCTGAAGAGATGATGGATGATATTCTAAAAGAGCCAATTCCCCCAGAGATGAGTGAACAAGCATGTGAAGCCATTGCTGAGGAGCTCAAAGTGGCACAGGTGAATGTTCTGAATAAAAAGTGACGTCATGTGCAACTTTATAATAAAGCAGGCTTTGCCACGAAGTACCTCCCCTGCACCAAGTGCATTTTGATTTGCACGGGAAACTGAAGCCCCTCATTAATACTTAACACTAAAAAGTTCTCTATAGATTGTACTTGAAAGAGGATTTACAACAAAAATACTGAAAGTGATTTGAGGGTTGAATATCATAAGTAGTTTGTTGCAGGATGTTCATGTCGTTACAAAAGTTCTGTATTGCTATATCACAAAAAGCTTTCATACCT
>VYZP01027300.1:0-11070 GCA_013400635.1 Hypocryptadius cinnamomeus
AAGGTTGTCACTGGAGTATTTTTATCTAAAGTGAGTCACAAAGACTGAGCAGTAGGATTCTTTTTTTCTTAATAACACTGCAAAAAAAACTTTAAGAAACTACCACCCCAAATAAAGACAATGAGAAAGCTAAAAGCCAAAGTACTGGCTCCAGCAGCATGCCAGAAACAATAGGCTNTACTGGCTCCAGCAGCATGCCAGAAACAATAGGCTCTTCTTACAGACACAGAGAGGTATTTTATTCGAGTGAACAAAACCCACCTCCACTAACCCAGAGCAGATAAAACTGCAGGGACCAGAAAAGCCTGCAGGCATTTGAGAATACCAGAGAAGGTCGTTATGGCACCTTTCCTACACAAAGGCTGAATCCAAAGTACTAAGAAAGCACCTCCTTGATGAGCAGGAAGGGGTATGTGAAGTCTGAACATGGTCTGGAAGAACACAAAAAGAAAAGTGGGAGAAGAGAAAGGGACAGAGACCTCCTACCATTGACCAAGGCTGCAATTCAGGGTTTGACATCACTGCAGTGTCTGTCTCCACATGGCTGCTACATGAGTTGGCAGAAATGGCTTGTTATGAGAAAAATAGCAGTTCTTCATGTATGCAACAAGTCCTAGGTTAAAACTTCTGGTTTATGCCATGTACAGACCTTCCTATAAAGAAACTTTTTTCTATCTATATGAAACCGACTTTTAAAAAAATTTTTTTTCTGACAAAGTTTTTGGTTTTATGTGAAAGTTTAATATTCTTAAGTCATAGTGACAACAGTATAAAGAATTCTTGGTAAAGGTTTTGTCTTTTTAAACACAAGGTCAAAGGGTACAGTCAAAGAAAGCTCTGCCATCACCTTGATAGGACACAGGGTTGTTTAAAGTGCAATTTAATAGCAAATTTAAGACATCCATTTCTCTTCCTGCAGCTGTTACTTATGCTTTCAACAGCACTGGTACCACTGCACTCTGAAACCAGGTTCTGCTCGAGTGCCAGATCTCCGTGGCTGAATATTCTTCGTTGGTATTTTCATTGCAGTAAAACTGTAAGAGCCAGAGGCAAGTCAGTGAGATTGAGATGGCTCGTGAGATCATCATGGGAAGAATGAATCATCTGCCTTGGAAATATAAATGTTTATGATCACTGCTTCTATTCTGCACATATATCCTTGAGACACACAACTTTTACAAGGGTGTTGGTATTTATATAATTCCATAAATGTAGACAGTGCATTACAAACACAATATGCAGTTGTAGTTATAAATAGGAGAGCAGCAGGATAGAATTTTCAACTACTTGTTTCCTATACTCCACAAATGTGTGGCACAAGTTAAGGAGCTAAAGGACAGAAAATACAGCTATTAGGCAATAAAAAAACCCCATGTGAGTATCCCTATCTCAGGTGGTGGAATGGAAGGCTAGACTTCTGCCAAAGAGAAATAAAATAAAGCCAGTCCCTGAGAGTTAATGGCAACATTTAACCATGACTAAAAGACAAAGAGCAGATTCTGAAGTGGAGGTTTTGACAATAATTTTTGTGGTGTGTTTTCAGTGTCAATGTCACAAACTAACATCTGCCCTTGAAAAGAAGCATTCTGACAAACAAATGCACAATATAATCAAAAGACTAAATTTGTTTCTAAGGCTTGGTTGATGCTTCTTTCTTAGTGCTCACAACACTATGGATGTATGCACAAACCCATGAAGAAAACCAACTGCTGGGTGCTGTAGGAGCAACATAACAATGTACCAAGGCATTCTTCCAGATGGCCAACCAATAAATTCCCAATGTATATGTAAAAGGTAACCAGTAACTCTTGGTAAACTTTCTAAACTTTGATAATGATATTGAGGGTTTGCTTCAGGAGTTAATTTGTCAGGCAATAACTGTAACAGAAGTTAAAGATCACTACTGGGTACCTGAGCTCAACCAGCAACCCAGCACTAATGCAAGCAGTTATAGTATTTTTTTTTTTTTAAATAAATAAAACCTTCACCCTCGTTTCCATTTCTCTGCTCAATTAACAACTTAATTCAGGGAGGAAGAGGCTCCTGGTACAAGCAGTACTTTTTGAGACAGGTCAGTTATATCTTCCATATTTTACACTGGCTACATTAGACTTATATTGGATATATCTTATAACAGCTGAAGTGAAACAATATGTGCACTGAATTGCCATTTTGAAACTACACTGAAACATTTCTGGATGCTCAAGATACTCCACACACACCAGACCACGACTTCACATGAAGAAAATCCATCCTACTTGGCTCTGGGGATGGACTCACACACACTTCATAAGAAGGTAAAACACTCAGAATTCTGAAGGCCTAGAGCAGGGATCTGCATCTACTCAAGGGAAGGTCATATACTCTGTGCCACTGCTGCCTTTGTGCCATGTGGATATGGAATTACTCAACTTGTTTTCCAAGGAAATGGCCACCTAGGGAGAACAGATCAGGAAGTGGTTTTAACAGCTCTCAGTATGTACTTTAATGATTTTTTGTTACACTGATGTCTTTCAAAAAGCATCAGTTGAGTAGAAAATGTGAGCCTTTGCTTTACTGTCCATAACAGACATCCTCTACGGTGCTCCTTCACACTGAACTGAAGGGGTTTCCCACGTGTCCTCATCTGCCAACTGAGCCATCTGTGAAGTCTGATCCACAGGTTCTTTCTCACCCTGGGTTATTAATAATGCATCTTCTTGTCCTCCTTCTAACTGAAGGTCAGAGCTACAAGAACAATTAGATTCACCAGGTTTTTCCATAGAAGGCTCTGCTGTAGGTGTAGAGGACTGCTCAGTTTCTGCTTCAGCCTGTGGTTCTGTTTTAAGATGAAGTCCAAACATGTTATTTCTGATGAGGTATCGAACACACTGCAAAATCACATTCCTTTCGTGCCGGATGTCCTGGGCCAGTAACTGGAAATTAAAAAAAGGAGAAGATGATGCACATTTCCCTCTATTGCTCTGTAGCTGATACAAACATAGCAACATATACTGATCTACTCAGCGATTTCCAACATCTTTCAAGTTCAATAGTTGGGTCTCTTACACAGGTCCTGGACACATGGGGCTGGAGACTGCCATACCAGAGACAATGATGTCCTCATATAATGGACTGTAATACCAGGCCATGCATTCCAGTACATCAGGGTATTATCATTTTTCACACTTTGAATTATACTGTATCTGCAATTCAATATCCCATGCATTTTTAATTTAAACCCCCTATGAGTAAAAGATAAATACAAGGAAAGGGCATCTTTCATCAGGTACCAGACCATGGATTTAAACAGCAGTAACTGGTTTGGGCTATAATACATACACCAACCTAATTCTAGTAGCTTAATCAATGTGCTAGAGGCCTTCCTCATTGGCTTTAACCTCATTGAAGTTCACTTTGGTAGCAGGAAAAAGAAACCTATCAGCCAGAGAGCCGAATGAACCTTTCTCATTGCAAGTGTCAGCAGAACTAATAGTATGAACAAACACAATCTGATTCAAGAGGCTAAATCTGTAACTACTTGATCATTTGCAGGAGAGCTGTATTACACACTGCAAGAGATTTGGCTAAGCTTGGCTAGTAATGTCACCAAGAAGCTTTTTTTGTTGTTACAAGTTTCAACAGAGGTTTAACCAGCCGCTTTTAAGCTTGAGTATTTCTACTTAGATCAGTTGCTAAGAGGTGTAACAAGTAGCTGACACCCAAAATGAGCCTTCAGGAACCTTCCATCTGAACTAGGAGATGTACTTTAGGGCAGACGAGGGACAGCATAGTGATGTTCTCTTTGTTTGACTGAGAGAAACTGGTGAATTCCCAAATGGCCAAATTAGGGCCCAGCAGGGCTGCAGAAATTACCCTATCAAAGACTGTATCTTTGTATTTAAGTTTTTAATGCAGGGATAGGTATCAGTGGAGTGACAATACACAAGCTTTTGATTTTGTCAGCACAGACAATGACTAAATACACATTAGTGTTTGCATGCCCACAATAAATATGTTTTAGTAGTGCCCAAGCTCACTGCTGAATGACTGCCAAGACATACCTGCAGCTATTTCTCCTACCTCCCTTTCTTTTTCTTTTAAAGTATCATTTTATTGGTACAACAACCTTTTTTTAGCATTCTAATGCACTTTCTGGATCCATTTTGTAAAATTTCAACCTTGCTCCCTCTCAAGGTTTTTGCACACTAACCATTTCTAATGACAGTGGAAGCCTACCTGCAAACCTCAGGCCCTTCTCTGTGATTCACAGCCACAGTATACATTCTTTAAAAACAACTCTGAGCAATCTGAAAAGGTAAAAAAACCTCACTAAAATGCAATTTTAAAAATGGACTATACTGGCAAGCTTCAGCTCAGGTTTCCTATGTACTGCCAGCTTCTCTCAGCATGTGGGACTTCATCTGACTTTCTTCCAGAGTCGTCACTGCTTTGATCACCAAAAACTTTGAAGAGCAAGTGATAAAGGCAACTGCATGCTTAGGGAGCTACACAAGGGACAAACACTTCCTTTTCAGTCACTAGGAACTTTAATTCTTGGCAGCAATGGTACTATGTGCTAAAAAGACTACCAAGGGATTTCTCCCACATCAGCAGCTTGGGACGTACCTTATCAGGTATCTCTTGCTGAAACATCCTGTGCTGTTTCAGAGCTCTGATGTCAGTGGCACCCTGCTTTCTCCTGTGTTTTGCCCACTGCAAGTTTGCCCTTGATGGAAGAGCTTTATGCCATTTATAGAATCACAAGAGTAGGACTGCTTTTGAGTAATAAATACAATAAAAGTTCCAAGGTTTTGTCAGAGCTTTCTAAAGAAAGACACCAAGCTTTGTGGCCAAATGGGTTGCTCTGCACTGCTACTGGGAATACCTTGGACTCACCCCAACAAACCTCCTTCTACCCCTTCTGAGACACCAACCTGCTGCTCTTCAAGGTGCTGTCCCTTCCTCAGATTGATCAAAACATGCCTAGAGAAGAAACCCTTCTGCAAGCAGGTTGCAGCTAAACACCGCTCTGCATTTTAAGTCACCAATACGCTTCCCAACAAGATCTCTTTGCATGTGCAAAAAGAACTGTGTGCTCCTCCAGCAGAAGAAGGTGGCTGAACAGCAAAGCTGGGAGCAAAAAGATCAGATCATCGCTGCTGGGATTACATACAATCCAAACCTACTGCATACTGCCACAGGGAAGGGAAGAGAGTGGTTTGTTCCTCGTGCAGCTCATTTCAGACACATGATTCAGTTGTCATCTCTTGCTTACCAAAGTGAGTTGTTACCTGAATGCATGCCAGGGTATTTCTACTAGTCTATTAAAGCATCTTCACCTTCTCCAAGTGAAATGCTCACTTTACTATTCTTAAGCCAAGCCCTGTGCTAACAGACTGCTCTAACTTCCCACAGGGAAGAGGAGAAACATTCACAAATAGTTCTACTCTTGCACAGGAGGCATTATTTCAGCCTCTTACCATTTCCAGCAGAGTTGGACGGCGCTTGGGAAGGCGAGGTAATGTTTTCCTGCCCCACTTATCAGGCCCTCTGGGGGGACGTGCATTTGAATTCGAGCTTCTTAACGTTGTGCCTGCACATTCTGGGTGGTTTTGATTTGGTTTCCGACTCTGAGGAGCAGGAGTAGTTTGAGGCATATTTCTGAGCACAGCCTGGTTTCTCTCAGCTTTTGTTGCAGTCTTGACAGGGATTTCTTAAAGAAAAAGAACACACTTTCATCTCAAACTTAAAAGCCTCTTCAACATGCTCATATCCCCATGCACTGGCAGTTCATTAGTACTATTCTTGCTCACACAACCTGATGTGAAGATGTTCGAGGTTTACTTGGAGAAAGGGAGGGTTTTGTTTGGCTTGGGTTTTCTTTTTAAATACAAAGAATAATCTCTAAACATTCACAGAAAGGAAAACAAGGTATTTCAATTCTACAGCACAAAAAGAAAAATAAAAGAAATAATACTTGATCGAGATTTTCAAACCTCTGCCCTCTTATCACTTAAGAAGTACCTCGCTTCACATTACAGCTTGCTGCAAATTTGGCTGCTGAGAAGATCATGATACAGCTAGGGCAGAGGATGCCCAAGTTCAATTCACTGTCTGCAGATGCCCTCTAACTTTGGGTAGGCCACCCAGGGCAAGTAAGGCTTAGCAAATATTAGCAAAAACAAGCAGCAGCAGCAATTTCTCCCCACACACTGATGCATACACTCAGAGAAGCACAAAATCCAAGTAACAGACAGTTCAAGTCCTACAGCAACACCCAGCAGCTTTCTATGGAAAAAGCTCTTAAGGATGTGGAAATTAGTTAATGGAGTGACAATAACAGCTTTTTCCTGGCACGATTCAAACATGATTTCAACCAAGACTGAAAACAGGTTCCTTATTTTCCCCCAACTATGGGAGACAAGGCTTGGGAAATTTGATGACACACAATCTAATCAAAGACATTTTATGCCTCCTCTCTCAACCCAGGACATGCTGCTGAGGAAAGGACAGCAAAAAAGCCACAGTCCTGCTTGCAGTCCCTGTCACTGCAGTGACACAGGGTAGAAGGGGAGGGGAGAAGGGCAGAGGTTGTTTCTACACACCTTCGGGCTCGCTGTCGGATGCGCTGCCATAGTTGACCGACAGCGCGCTAAGGGCAGAGGTCACCTGCCTGGGGACAACTGTCGTTCCCAGTCTTCCATCCTCCTCAGCTGCCTCATCCTTGTCAGATTCTGCAGGGAAAGAAAAGGCAAGAGGGATTTTTCCCAACAATCCTGCCAACAGCCAGCCTTGCTGCCAAATCCCCGCCGCAGCACCACACACACCGGATGTTGGGCACCATTGCTCAATGGTGCTGTGGAATGACAGAAAACCCCCCACATTTGTCTACCCTGTACAGACAGGTGGTGGCAAACTGGTGCCTCCACTGGTTTATAGTCCTGCCAGCAAAGTTACTGAAACAAAAACTTTCCTGAACACAAGTTTCCTGAAGCTCAGCAGAAAGCTGAGCTTTCTGCTTCCTTCTTTGCATACCAAATATAATTGTAAGTTTTGTTATCAAGTGTAGGTAAAGACAGAGAGAGGATTTCATAATATGTTTTGAAGTCTTGCTGGATTTAGTTCTGAGATGGAGGAGAAGAATTTAGAAGCCAATAAGGGGGAATTTAAAAAAAAAAAAAAAAAAAAAAAAAAAGAGAGAATCAAAAAGATACACCTATACAGTAAAATCATAGATTTGGGCTGCATTTTTTTTTTAATTCTACTTAGTTATATTGTGCTTGTTATTATTTGTTCTGGCTATATTTCTCAATTGTATAAAAAGTTGCAACTAGCTTTAATATTGTGTAATTAAGGGGCACCAAATTCCTTTTCTACCTACTATAACAGAAGTCACTAGCTGTACTTTGGCATAATTAGACCTTTTATCATTAAGTAAAACACAGATGCTGCAGGAAAATACAGAGATATTTAAGCATACTTAAGTTTCCCAACACGCAAAGATTAATGGAATAAACAAATTGCATAGGGATGCCGAGTTCTTGTTCTCACTAATTGAAGATTATGTTTTCAAGAGGAAAAACTCGGCATCAGACATCTTTCCAGGGAATGTATTCTACCCTTGTTGCTAAAAATAGCCAGAGTATAAGTCAGCTTACATGCCATATTCTAGGAGTACTGCATCACTGCTGACTATATTATAAATAGTTAGATCTGAAGAATTCATATTGCTGCCAGCATGAGGAAACAAGACATGCTCACAAAGAAAAATCCAACAAAAAAACAAAGCCAAAAAAGCTAAGCAGGAATATTTCAGAGAACACACACATATGGAAAATATCAAGAGTAATAATACAGCAAAGAACAGAATTAAAAGTAAAATACTGACATTTTAAATAATTCACTTAACTCATACAAGGAAATCCATTTGTTTTCACTTTCTAAATACTGCTGTTTTCAAAACCACAAAGGGATATTTAACAGTCTTCAAAAATAATTTGGCTGTTGAAGTACTTCATTCTCCTTCTGGTTTTGTAAATACTTTCTTAACTCTCTTATGCTAAATTTGCAACCTAAGTTGGTGCTGCATGGCCTTTAGACTACTGCATGATATTTACATCAGAAATGTAACGCTGCACACAAACTTCATGTCAGACTTCCAAAATGGTGACTAGCAAGCACAAAGTCTCAGCATCTAAACTTAAAACAACCACTTGAAATAAACCTTCTCCAAGTTCCTTCATCTTACCGACATCACCATTCGCCAGAAGACCAAGAGGGTCCACATCTTCCTCATATGCTTGGCCTGCCAAAGCGTTTTGCTTTTCATGTTCCTTTTCACGTGTGCTGTTTTCTGGTCCATTGGCTTCATTTTGAGTTCTAGGTCCATGATAATCGCCGCCATTTTTCCTAAATTTCTTCCAGAATGGGCGCCATTGTCTTCTCTTGTGTCTTCGTTGCTGCCCAAGAGCCTCTCCATTTTCTGGGGGTTTCCACATCCCCTTCATTTTGCTGGAGAATAGAAACAGAAAGCTCATACAGATGATAAGATATGAGAATAAAAACAACTGATGTAACCAAATGGCTCAGAGGCCCTTGTTTAAGGTTCAGCCACACAGAATGATGCCAGGACTTACACCAGCTCGGCTAACGTGAGGTGACAGACCATAAAATCAGTCACACCTCATCTCAGGCAGGACAATGGGACAAAGCAGGAACTGAATGAACAGTTTGAAGCTCATGACTTTTAGTTTTTAGTTTTCAACAAGGCCAAGGGTACACAGGCTAAGAAAATTCCTCAATAACCTGCAGCTCAAGAACATGGTGTTTTCATTTCAGATAATTAATTTCAGAATACTCTCTTCACTTAAGTATTGAAGTCATTCAAAACAAAGGCAACATGAAGTTAAAAGGAAAGCATCTACTATAAACACTCTTTCACGGCTGAAGTCTCTTTTTTCTAGCTACAGCTCTGAGAAGCATCTTGCTGCACCAAATCCATTCAACCATCTGACACCATCAGCTGCAATGACTACCTACTCCCGCCTCCAACCAACATGCCATTCATCTTTTCCATTCCAAGGAAAAGGAAAAAAAGAAATGTCCATCAGGATAATGCATTTTTTAAAACCTGAAACAAAATAACAAGTCCTGAAATACAGGAAGAGCACAGCATGCTGGTTCCACTTATCTTTCACAGCTCCGTTATCTTCCAGGTTATCCTATAAACACATGTTCATAGGAAGATACCTGGAAAGCTTAACAAACTCTGGTTGAATTCTATAGACACAAGAATGAATGTGACCAAGAGAGAAAAGCAAATATAGAAGGGACAGCTGAAGCTTTCTGAAAATATTTATTTCCAAGCAACAGAAACTTAATTCAGCAAAACAGGACTGTAACTTATCATCAGTACATTACAACAGCAAAAACTACACAAGATTTCTTGTCCTCAATGAGTGCTATGGTTTGTTCTGATCAGTCCTCCCTGCCTCAGCCTCACCTACAGCACGGCTGAGGTCCTATTATCCCTAGTGAGGGATGCCGTGTTCATGTCTGGCATTGCTACAATCTTGCAGCAAGGTGGTAAGATTTTGTGACAAAAGACTTTTTTTGTTTGTCTTCATTCTGAGGTCTAAACAAGTAATTTAGTAACCCATCCTTCTTGAGTTACAAGAATCAGTGTATAATTACACTTTATTCACCTCTTCCTCCTATGCAATCTTTCTAGGCCCTCATCACACAGCCCTTTCAAGCCACCCACTACTTTGTTCAGAAATGTTCCTGTTACCAGCATTCCTCTCTTCCATGCTTTTCTGGCTTCATCAAGTCCTTCTTTAGAGAAGAACAAGGCCAGTCACAGCACTCAAAATTACTTTATATCACAACAAAACATATCTAATTTCATTCTCCTTCACAACAGTGTCACTTCATAACAGTGTCTAACACTGATTGCTCATCCCTGATGGCATCACCCACCACAGTGTTCCTGTGGCACAAGTGGCAAGCCACTGCCTTCCTGTGCATCAGTCCCTCACCCACAAAAGAAGGCTAATATTATCTCCTGTGATTCAACTCCAACAAGAGAGAAAACTGCATTTCTGAATTTGTCCAACCATGCTCTATATTCAGCATGTTGTACAACCTAGAAGATATTGAGCAAATACAGGCTTAATTAAAGCTGTTGTCCTTGACCAAGGGTTAAAAACAACTTTCTAAATTCTCTGGGACCTCAAACAGCCAAAAAGAAACCTCAAGGTCAAAAACATGTCCCAGCAAACATCAGCTTGGTATCTGCCTTCTGCCATTCCCTTGTGGAAGATATCCTGCTCTTCACTCTCCATTCAGAGGGCATGGAGAGCTGAGCACTATTACTCGGTGTTGTGAGACACCAGACAGGCTTGCAAAGCAGTCCTCCTGCATCTCTGACCTCACACACAGGGATGCTGAGACTTAGGAGCTGCAAAGCACTTCAGACAACCACAAATGGAAAGCACCATGGAAGTGTTAAGCATCTAATTCTTTCTAAATCTTACTTAGCCATTTGCTTTAATAGTACAGCTTGCAGAGAACAAGCTGTATTCTATTTTTTCCTCACACATCAGTAAATTTGCCAGGTAAGCACCAATTCCAGAATCTTTACTGCTGATATACAAAGCAGAAATGACAGATTATGGACAGTTCACCAAGTCCAGAGCGTTAAGGGGAGGGAGGAAAGAAAAATAAGAGATTTCTAGAATGAACTAGATTAAAAAGTTGCTNTTTGTTTTGTTTGCTGTCATCCCCTACACAAAAAGCTAGGCAAACCCCAGCTGCAATTCCATGCAGCAGAAAATGGCATTTAGCAAGACCCCCTTAGGACTGAGTCTGCTCCTGCCTTCCAGCTCAGTCATTCTAGTTTAAACAAATGATATTTTAGGAGTGTGGCTCATTATGACGTCTTTTTTTAAAAAACAATCTTTCCCAGGTCCAAAAGCAGAGCTAATGAAATTAGCCGGTTCCACCTAACAATGAAACTGAGAGAGAAGAACAAAACCATGCTGGAAAATAATTTATAAGGCAGTGAACAGATAAAAATCCAAGACAAGT